>VMDR010015754.1:0-21917 GCA_007922815.1 Macrotus californicus | reverse complement strand
TACTTCTAAAAGACCTATACAATCTGTCCATGCATAAGTACCCTTAAAAACTGAATTCACAGACATAGGAGGGAAAATTGGGAGATGAAGGGGGTACATGAAGTCTGAACCAGTGTTACTTAAAATGTGGTACTTGAACCAGCAGCTGCTATATCAGCTGTGAACTTGGTAGAAATGCATATTCATTGGCCCCACCTCAGTGTATGGAGTTAGAATCTAAGGCCCAGGGCCCAGGACACAGTGTTTTAATGGATTTCTAGGTGATCCTTATGCACAGTGAAGTCAGAGCACCTCTGCTCTCTATATAGGTTAATCAAAAGTAAGCTCAGGTGAGGAAGTCAGTGATAATGAGAAGCTCATATCAAAACGGGAAGGTGACCCATCATCCCAGTTTGTCTGAGACGGTACAGTTTTCCGGGATCCAGGACTTTGGGGACCAACCCCAGGTAAGTCCCAGGCAAACCAGGACACGTTGTCACTATGGCCAAATGATTCTGTGCCTGTTTTAAAAGCTAAGTTAAGCTTGAATTTCATTTTATCTCTCTGTCAGATATCCTTTATTCTCTGACCAACTTCCCCAGGCTCTGGGCATGACCAAATTAATAAGGCTATCGTGTAGGTCATAGATTTGGGAGAATTCAATAAGGTAGTTAGTTAGAGTTGACATTTTGTACTTGCTGTAACTGCTGGCGTTTGATTACACTAGAGTGTGTGATCCATAACTTGCTTCTGTGCTTCATTCTTTCCTCCTTCAATGCTATGTGTGCAATAGGGCTCAAAAAAAGAATCCATTTAAAGTTCTCAAAAGTCACTTAGATTTATTTTATTTTGCTTCATTGTCTGTTTCTATTTGCTCTAGTCCAGGTTATTATGAATTTCTCCTCTTGTTTCCTGACTGGGTAGATATATTCTTTAAGCAGAGTCTCACATTTTTGCAGTGTCGCTTGGACACTGCTTTGAATTGTAGAGGTCGTGACAGTACTGTAAATGCCACCAAGAGTTGATTAATAGAATTAACAGGTACTCATAATTACGAGTGCCATGTTTACGTTGTCTGCTTTTTTATTTTAATCCCCACTTTGAAAGCTTATTTCTAAGGAAATAGAGTAGGAAATGTTCCAAAGAAATGAGTTTTATCTTTTGTGAAGTTCAATACGGAAACAAAACCAAACAAAGCATTTAACAATTTGTGTCTGTCTCTAATGAAATCTAATGGGTTAGTGGGTGTATGTTTCTTCAAACATAATAACTTTGCACAAATTATTTGTTTTTAATGTCATAAAAAACTCATGTTATATTACTTGGTTTTCTTAAAGCTCTCACAATGAAGACTCAATTATGTTGCATTCACAAACAATTAGGTTTGACTATTTGGATGCAAACTATTATTGCCAACATTTTGCAGCATTTTTTAACCAGTAGAAACACTGTGCTTTGTCTATTAAAATGCTCATTTTGTAAATTGTTTTTCATGTGATTTAGGCTGTAGCACAAATGCTTTCTCTCACTCTCTTTGCAGCTGATTTTTTTCCTGTTTATCCACACAATTTGTTGGATAAGTATTCTGAGTGATTTCTGAAATACAGGCTTTCTCTACTGAATCAGTGACTCAATTTCAAGTATCAGAGAACTTTAGAGAACAGTTAAAGGGAGGGGGCATTTCCCAAGGCTCCAATAAATCTATTTGGTTATTCCCAAGTGCACTAGGTCATGTGCTGTGATCCAGGATCCTCAGTGATACACTGTACTTAGAGCTTACTCTGGCCCAGAAAGCAATGTATATGGACAAATTAAAATTAAAAAAGAAAAAGTATACAGTCAAAGGGTTCTGTGTTTTTCTGGATAACACCTTACAGTATCACATATGATAAAAATTAGGTGTAGTCAAAAATTAACCACCAGAAATGTCTTAGGAAGGTGATGCATTGGAGACCAACATCTAGGCCCATCTTGGATACACTGGGGACCCAGTTCCAGACCACTTTGATAAAGCAAGTTGTGATTGACTTGCTGAGGAAAGGTCTTGCCTTCGGTTTGTTAAAAATGCAATGCCTTTGCAGTGCGATAAAGTGGACTGCAATGGAACAAGGTGTGCCTGCACTATTGTTTCAAGTATGACACAGTCAGTTTTTCTCCCAAGGAGAGCCCTTTGTTTTTCATTGAGGAGCAGATGAAATACTGGGATCATATTTGTTGGTCATCATGAGCAAAAGCAAAGTAAGTTTTAAAAATGAGGAGAGTATTCAACACGGTGACCTGGGCCAACAATAGGAGAGGCATGTAAATTAGTACTACCTGAGGAAAGGAGAGATTCAGGCTCCCCATCACCTGTCTCCCTCCCACTCTGTGACTACATGCATGGGGGACAATGGGGGACAGACCCACCTCCTCCTTAAATTGTTATTCATTCCCCCTTCCCTTTCTGTCTCTACTGCTTTCTCCCTCATTTAATTCTCACTGTAAGCTTTTAAGAATTGATCTTTTTAAAATTTCTGTTTGGCAGATAAGCCTAAAAAAAGGTTTAATGACTCTCTGATGGGCACTCAGAAAGTAAGTATTAATGCCAGCATTTGAATATAGGCTTCCTAACGCTGCAGCATGGCTTTACCCCTGAGCTGGAAAGTAAATCACATTGATGGGTAGTCTGCCTTGGCAATGTAGGGTCGGAGGAGGCCAGAAACATAAGGTAAGCTGGCACCCTGAAATGTACGTCTGGTGAGAATTATATCACTTAATCGGCTTTTCACTCCTTTTGCTGCAATGGTCTTTCATATACCTGCCTCAGCATGCCCTTGACTTATTTCATTCTATTTCCTAAACCTCAAATGTCACACCTTTGCGGTCGAGAGCCAAGTTTTGACACTACTATGGCTTTGGTATTGGTTGAAAGAAACCATTTGACAGCCCTTCCCAAGTTCTAACCACCGACTGAATGAAGATCTTACCCCCTTCGCCTTTCAGTGTGACATACTTCTCTCCACAGGTAGTTTGGGAGTTGGCAGGACTAATTCACTTGTCGTTTACATGAAGAGGGCATGAACTAGACGGACCAAGATCTTTCAGTTAGTCAGTGTTAACCACAGTCATCTTTAGGTGTCCTACTCATTTTGTAAAACCCACTTTGAAGTTTTCCACGGCACAATTCAGCCTTTGTGTCTGTGGTTCCTTATCAAAGTTCTCCTTTCCAAGTTAGCATTCCAATACAAATGTATTGGGCTTTATATTGTGTTTGGGGGTTCAGAATGTAAGATGCCTGCATGCAATAATCCATAAACTGTACTATGAGCTTCTGAGCCATCGGGGGGCTTTCAGGGTATTGTAGTAGCCACTCAAACAAAATCCTAGGGCTTCAATATATACCAGCTTTTTGCTTCATTTCAAAATAATTTTTTTTGAAGAAATGAAAATTTACTAACCCTTCACTCAACACAAAATAATGATGCGATCCTAGTTCATTTATATTCAGCTGGGGTAACATATTTATTCAGGTGCCAGATGTAGAGTGTTAATGGATTAAAGTATATGGACAAAGTGGGCAATTGTACTGTAAATGTTACTTAAGTGAATTTGGCCTGCAAGGGTGTTATTGATTTATTTTACCTAATTTGGTTTGTATTGCAATTCAAGCTCAAGATTGAGGGTTGAAGTCATCCGTCTTCTATAGGTGAAATGACTTCAAGTCACAAGGGAACAACACTAAGTGAATAGGAAGTCTCTTCCTTTGAGGAAACAAAGAGAGTGGAAATGTTTTCCAGTGGGGTGGGGGTGTGGAGAGGGATGAGTTCTCTTCCCAGGGACACGAGGAAGTCATCTTCCACCAGGAAGAAAATATGCAACCACCACTCAGTGAAACATTTTGATTTCTCTGTCAATATTAAAACAATATCCTCTTACTAGCTAAAGAATGGTGCTTTGCAAAGCCAGACATGGAGATTAGTGGTGGTGTAAATCCGCAGAACAGGAAGAAAAGTACCTTCTTAGGGAATATACGAATCAACCCATTGAGAGTTTCATGTTCACTTCCTCAGTTGTCCCAGTGTTCAGGATAACGAGGAAAACAGACAGTGGCCGGTGAGCAAAGGAGAGGAAAGTTCTCTCAATCTTCTTTTTTTATTCCTTTTTGAAGCTGTTATGGAATTGCTTAATACTACATTTGTTGACGAATGATGGAACATAAATGATGAAAAATATAAATTGTTTAGTGCCATTAAACTACTGTGAGGATATCATATTACATGTTTCTAATCCCCCCAAATTATTCTTTGTTATGTTTATTAGTTAAGAAATAATATTTATTGCTGTGTACTAGAAACATGTACATGAGTATTGTATACCTATCTCCCGAAATTTTCAGAGCTTTTCTTCGGGTAGGTAAATTATTAATAGTCTTGTTTTATATGTAAAGTATTTCAAATTAAGAAAGGATGGTAACTTTCCAAAACTACTGCAGTTACTGCAAGGTAAAGGCAGTTTTGATACCTGTTGTGTCTGACCCTAGTCTCTAAGTGATAATGTATTGATAATGTATTCTCAGGTAGACAACTAGAGGTCCTGATCATAACTTACTCTGCCTCTCAATCTCCAGAATTTTATGTAACATATTTGATTTTAAAGACTATAAGACAGTTATAATCCCCCAAATTATTGTAGCCTGAATTCATGATGAGTATAAAGAAAAATAAGGCATTAAGGATTAAAAACTAGGGCTGTCAGAAAGCAAATGACTTTGGTACAATTCATTACTTGACGTTCTCTGACACATGCTTGTAGAACAAAGAAGGATACATATTCTCTAATTAGGAATGGGGAAACTGAGGCCTAGGGAGTCTTATGATCAATCCAAGGCCACCTGGACAACTGTTACTGTTTTTCATGGAAAAGTAATACTGCACACCTATATTTGTCCCCTGGCTCCTCTGCTTCCAGAGTTGCAACGAGATCTATTAATTAAGCAAAACAGCCAGACAGCTCCCCAGGAGCCTTTGGATATGAAGTCTCTAATGACTCCATGCAAAATGCCCCAGACCTGAAACATCTGTTGTAGAGACAGAGTCAGGTTCCATTTCACAGTCCCAAGTTAACAACTTATTTCCTTTTCTTTTATGTTTTTTTTTTAAGTGCATAGCAGCTGTCCACGTATTTCAGAGGACAGACCTTGGTTTAAACCACAGGCAGAGAATGTTATGTAGAAAACACTCCACACTCCACTGTATGTGCTAATTAGAAGCTTCTTACACAAGCACATAAACTCATTGATACACTGATGAATTTCCAGTTGCCAAATAGCTCCAGTGAAAAAGCCAGAAAAGCAAAAATACAAATCTAATGAATTTAACATTTATTTTTATGCAAGCTTGGGTAATTTTTAGAATTGCTTTGGTTTGGAGAAATGATATGCATGTGTAATATATTTAGTTTTTGGGATGTTGGAAATACTATTTCTTGGGAAATAAAGGCAAGTTTTTTTTTTTTTGTTTTGATTGAAAGGCATGTAGCCAGATACCTCTAGTTAAACCCAGAAGACCAGAAGTGAAAGGCAAAGAATCCCTGGGTTACACATTCACAAGAACTGAGGGAGAGAATAAAGAGCATCAGGGAAAAGATCCAGGTGACATGGTTCCTCTGCAGCATGGGGTGAATCTGTCTGCAAAGCCAGCCCTACAGCCCAAAGAGCAGTTACCCAGTTCCCTCTCTGTTGTGTCCCTCCAGTGAAGGACAGCAGGTAAATGCCAGTCTCATTTCTCTTATGGAAATGTGATTTCATATGCTGTTCTTTAAAAAGCTTTCATTTTTCTCCCATTTTACCGCCAATAGACACACATAAACACTTGTGTATTTATCCATCCATCCGTCCACCCATCCATCTGTCCTTCCATCCATCTGTCCATCCATCCATTATGTACTGAGGCCCCACTATTGCTCAGGCACTGTTTGGGGCCCTTTGAATAAGAATGAGAGGATCACTGTCTTATACAGCTCACAGTATTATGGGGGAATAATATACTTAAAAAGTAAGTAAGTCCACAATAAAGGTAATTAGGAGTAGAAAGAATTGTTAGACTGTAAATATAACATGATAAAGAGTTATTGGGAGGAGCAAGGGTGCTTGGGTTGATCCTTGAAAGGTCTCCCCAATAAAGTGAGTTAAATTATTTGACTGATGGAAAGGAAGTAGCCCTGAGATGCTCTGAGAACAGGATCTTTCAGGAGGAGAGAAGAACAAATACAATAGCCTGGAGGTCAGGACAATTTCAAAAAATGGAAAGGTCACAGAGATTAGAGCATAGCGATCATAGTAACAGAGTCATCATAAGATTGAACCAGGGCAGTGAACCGGAGCTAACTCAAGAAGAACCTTACACGCCATAAAAAAGCACTTGCATTTCATTCTTTATTTAAGCTGCAGTAAAATGATCTACATAACATCTATGTGGTGAGCATTGCGCCAACTACTTTATAGAAGCTATTTAATGTACCTTAGCAACAACCTTGTAAGAAGTGCAATGATATTCCTGTTTTGTGGATAAGAAAACAAAGACTCAGCGGTTAGGTAAATTCCCCAAGGTTGTGTAGCTAGGAAGAGATGGAGCCAAGATTCCGAACAGCTCTAATGCCACAGTCTGAGCCCTCATTCACTCTCCCGCTTTACTCCACATCTCCTTTACACGGTTTTCCAGAGCTAGCTGGCATGTCGTGCACACAGTGCAGGTGAAACAAGCGAAAGCGAGTGTCTGCTAATATAGGCTGGCTGAGACCCTGTTGGTCACAAGAAACTGCATATGCAGAAGAGCGGTCATTCAGAACGGCAGTTCATTGTTGATGGGCTCTGAATGGTCTCTGCTCAAGTGCCTCCTTTATTGGATTCTGCATTCTTCCTCACAGCTAGATGGAAAATTTTCATGGTGTCAGGAAGTCATCATGTTATATATACATATGTGTGTGTCTGTATGTTCGCATATCTAGTTATATACATGACTTATATAACTCACACCATATATACAGGGTGGGGCAAAAGTAGGGTTGCAGCTGTTTGTATGGAAAGTAATACAATAATTAATAAGTAATCATACAACAATAAACTCTGTGTTTTGCATACTCACAACTGTAAACCTATTTTTGCCTCACCCTGTATTCTTGTATAGGAGTTATGTGTAAGAAAGATTGCATTAAAATGGTCAAGAAAATATTTCTTTGACATGCTCTTCCAGAACCTTACAATAACAGAAGGAATGTATTTCTCTTCCTCTTAAAAGCGGCAAGGAGACTGAGATTCTCTCAAGGACTAGAATGTACCAGAAGAGCTGCTGCCAGATTTTGAAGCTGGACAATGAAATACAAGACCCCTTCTTGCTCTTTCTCTCCCCACTCCTCTGCTCTCCTCTTCTCCTTCCCACTCTGACTCCCTGCCTCTCTCTCTACCTCTCTCTTTTCTCTCCTACTCCCCGTTGAGCTCAGCGATCATATTGTGGGGAAGCCATGTACAGTTGTTTCTGCTACAGCCCCCGTACGAACTCAGTCCACAGATCACTGCCAGATAGCAGTGAATGAGCCGTCAGTTGAGTCCAGCCTCCTGCTCTCAAGCCACCCCACGTGATATTGAGTGGATGAGAAACACGCTGTCCCACACAATTCTGCCCAAATTGCAGATTTTTGAGCAAAATAAATGTTACCATTGTTTTAATTCACTGTTTTTTTTAGGGTAACTTGTTATGCATTCAAAATCATTAAAACACCCATAGAGATGTTCTCTAAACTAAACATACATAGGAAATAAAATGGCTTTTATAAGACTACTCAATAACAGGGAGATGATATAGCTATTTGATCCAAAGCGTTATTGTTGAAGTTGGACCTTGATTTGAACTAACTCCATTTCTTACTAAGAGGGACCTTCAGTAGGCTAGTTATCCTATCCAGGAATCATTTTCTTGGTCTATTAAGTCGAGATAATAATGGCTCCTATTACATAGGGCTGTTGTCAAAGATAAATAGGATATTTATATATGTTTTAGCACAGTGGCTGGCACATAATAGCTGCTCAGTAATTGTCACTATAAAATAAAATTTCAAATTATTGTTATTATTCAACCATTGGGCACAATTCCAGTTTGTAGTTCCTATCTTTTCCCCTGGGAATTCACATTAAAAAGATTTTAACTCTAAGTGCCAAGCAAGCAGTACTATTATCTAAATAGTTTCTGAAGCACATGGGAAAATTAGAGCTGTGGATAATTAGAGGTCATTTATGGGACCCAAGGAAAGATGTTTTATAAGATCTTATGGGAGAAACATTTGTTGAATGAAAAAATGAATGAATGAATGAATGAATGAATGAATGAATGAATCAAGATATCCATATTTGAGGATTCTTAAAATTCCCTCTTTAGTGAATTAGGAAGCATGCAATTCAGCCCTTAGGTCTCCTGTGCATTTCCACACGCATGTATCCTATGTGTATGTAGAATGCAAAGTCAGGTGGCAGGGAGGTAGTTGAACAAAAATATCTTGTCTAGAGAAAAACAGGTGAAATTTGCCTTTTCAACATTTTTGTGCCAAGCCAGGTAATTTACTTCTCACCCGGGAGCCACTTCCTTCCCACAGCCATATTGTGAGTTTCACCACAGCTGTGGGGCTGAAGTCAAAGTCAGAGTAGGGACTGCTGTGTCACTTGCTGGGAAATGACTTTTTAGTTTGGGTCTGTGTCCTTGTGTGGCAGCTTTCTTATTTGTGTTTCAAAACATGGACTGCGGAGAGAGGCACATCTGTTTCTGAGAGTGTAAGGGGAACACGGAGGGATTTTTTTCTCTGGTTGCGGATTTAAATTCCTGGACTCTTTAATCTATTCCTACACATATATTCTGACTTCTGCTTTTCCAGCCAAAAAAACAGCAGCTGCCTCTGGATGTGTGAACTATACATTTGAGTTAACAAATGTATTTAACAGAAACATACATTTCATTTTTATCTCCTGCATCCACAATTCTGAGACAACCTGGCTTGTCAATATGACACTGGTAGCTTCCATCGCCTCTGTTTCCTTTTTAAATAAATTTCCATCCTTAGTACCATACGAAGAGACTGGAGGATGAAATATATTACTCTCTGCACTGCCTTCCCATATTGCTATTTATTTTTCTTCTGATATTGACACTTCATAAGAAGAGCAGAGTTTTGTAAGTTGGAATCTCAGTGACAGAGATCAGAACAGGGCTAAATTAGGGTCGGAGGGAGGGAAGTGTGCTTTGTTTTGTCCCGGAATAATGCAAAAAGTCACTAAGGTTCTTCAGTGCTGAGTCTGAGGCCTTAATAACAGCCTCGAATTTTCAAAGGCAATGGAGACAGCGGCACGACACCTCGAGCATAGATGGAGGAAACTCTCTTGGGCTTTCATGATTGCATTACCCTAGTCCCAGAAACTCAAATATGATAGAAAAGAGGAGAAAGATGTTTTCAAACATTGCCTGTGAGTAAGTAAAGAAGGGCTACCGAGTGCGATTGGATATGTATCTTTCTCCTGCAATCCCTTTTCCTATGCCTGACATGATCTATTTACTATATAATTAGAGAGGTATTCCTCTGTACATTCAAGACATTTCAGTTTTTGGAGTCTCCTTTTGATAAGAAAAGACATGTTCATGTGTAACACCATGTGATATCTCCTGTTAATGCCTTTATAGATGTTAGTTGACCCACAGCCGTAACTGTAACAAGGGACCATCAGATAGGTCATCTACAGTTGTAAAGCCTCCAAGCATAAGAAGACAAGTTGTAGAGGCCTCCAAGAATAAATCTCATATGCTGGAAAGAAAGAATGGGAGCCTTGGAGACAGAGATCCATGCTTAGAATCCAGGAGTGCCTTTACCTTGCTAGCCACAGGTCCCTCAGGGGTGAGAGTAAGTGACAGAAGATGAGCTATTACACAATAATATTTGAGATCCTCCTTCAGTAATAAAGATAAATGGGAGGGAGCAGTTCAGAAACTGCTTTACTCTATTGAAATATATATATATATATATTTCAACTTGTGATAAAACTTTATAGACAGCCACACTGAGCAGCAAGCATAGCAGAAAGAAAAAGAAAAATATACAAGGCAACAGACCAAAGCAACAGCATCAACCATCATCTAAAGAAAAGAGTTGGAGGTCCTTCCTTTATGTTTAAAAAGTTTTATTGGCATGCAGCCATGCCCAGTCACTGAAGTATGGCTGGTATTGTTTTTCCAGTGAGGGCAGAGTTGAACAGGTGTGACAGAGTCTGGCTCAGGAGTCTCTAGTAGTTTCTATATGGCCCTTTAGAAAAAACAACAAACAATTGCAATCCCTGCTCTAAAAATCTAGAGTAGCTCTGTTGCCTTTCACAATACATTAAGCCTTGGGATCAGCAAATGGGCACCCATGAAAGCCTCCTTGGAGCTGTTTTATGATCAAAGGACATATAGAAAATGCAACATGCATTTCTGGGATTCCTCACTGGCAACAACTGCAAAGTCGTATATGGTTTCTAGTTTCATTTTCTTACAGTAATTACCAATTAAATATCAGTCAGCTCTCCCAGACTCTAATGCTTATGGGGATTTTTTTTTCCTCATATTTTTTTACTTCCATCAGTCCCTGTCTGATAATTACCATTTCTTTTTCCACAATTTTCTTGAAAACTGAGCTGCTTCTCACCTTGCATTTTGAAATACAATGTGATATTCTGTGCTTCGTTTGTGCAGAGGGGCCAACTTTCATTCACCTGTTGAGTGTTGACATGAGTCAAAACTCCTCATCAGAATACAAAATAAAAGGCTACAAAAATAGCTCATATTGGCTGAAGGCAGAAGACAGGCTGAGGGCATGAAACTCCTGTACTTTTATAGGATGTGTGTGTGTGTGAGAGAGAAAAAGAGAGATTGGTTATGTATGCAGGAATAGCCATGGTGTAATGAATCATTGGTGCAAAGGATACTCTTAATGCACAGGGATTTGGACAGAAAGCGGATTTTGAAAGATTTTGCTGAAATTTATCAATGGCATTATCTCTATTTCTTGAGGGACTGCAGATTTAAATGGCTTTTAAATTGTTTTGGTTGCTAGGCTGGGATGATTTGAATATGTTCTGTACACCAACGAGGCGACAGATTGGCTGGACTTTCTGTAGGTTGCCTGTGTCAAAGGGGGATAATGTCTAGATATATAGGGGAATTAGGACAAGCACCTCAGATAACATACGTGAAAGCAGTCAGTAAACTGTTTCTCTTAACACTGCCTATTATCCTTACAATATTTACTTTAATGTCATGGCTAATAGTCAGGAGCCTTCCCATATAACCTGGCACTAACCCTGGTGTGGTTGCATCTCATTTCAATCACCTCCTCATCCAAAGGCCATTGATAGTGTTCTGATCAAAAGGTTTGTCTCTGTAGAGCTGGGACGTGAAAATCACATGTCATTGGCAAACAAAGGGAAAGGCCAGTGTTCCCTACTTCTGACATGACTTCACATTGTCTTTTGAATATTTAAGCCTCGGGATACAGGATGAACTTTGTTCTTTGCACCTGGTCATACACCTTTCAGGAAATGCTTGCTGTTAAAATGATAAATGGATGCTATTAAAACACTTTAATGCAGAGTGCACCAAAAGTGCCTACTTAAAGGCTAGTTTCCCTTCAAATTTTTGAGGAAGATGCCTTCTCAGCTTTTCTTTCTTGGCACAATTCTTAAGAGAATGGGAATATCTATATGCCTGTGTTCCTCTCAGGGCCCACCAGAGATAATGGTATATTCCTGTAAAAGCTTCAAGTGGCTTTCATTAGATATTCTTAGTGAGGAAAGAGCTCACCTCCTCCTCTTCTTCCTTCATTCCCAAGGGCTGTGAGTTTCCCAGAAGGCGAAGGGACGCGGGCTGTTTCCACGTCAAGCTCCCTAGTCTGAATTTTCCTCTGCCTTGTTTTCCGAGAGGAGATTCTGCAGTGAATGCGGTGTCTGGGTGAAAACTCTGTGCTCTCACACATCGTGTGAAAAACTTCTAAGACTTTATGTTAACAGCCAAAAACAATTTTTGGGAAGAGCCAATTAAAAAAATCAATGCTTAACTCAAATTTTTCTGGTTTTACAGTATACAGAAGCCCCCCTCTTTTATGCGGACAAAGGCTTTATAAAGACCCCCAGAGTTGTGTGTATGCTTGAAGTTCCCTTGGCCCTTGATACATATGAGCTTAAATGCATTCATTATATCAAGTCATAAGTTAATCACATTCTAGGATTTGGAACACTTTGAAATTTTACTATTTTTACTTGGACATCACAGCCATGTTCCCTTAAATAGCAGAGTGATTTTATCACTGTTAATTAAATACAACTTTGGAAGTCCCAGATGAAGAGATTATCGTGATAGGCTGAGTTATTATGTAAAACATAGAAAGTAAATGCTCATTAGCGATACACTAGTTAATAATTCTTTTTAAAAAATATTTTATTTATTTATTTTTAGAGAGGGGAAAGGAGGGAGAAAGAAAAAGAGAAAAACATTGATGTGTTACAGAAACATCAATTGGCTGCCTCCTGCATGTACCCCAATTTGGGAGGGGTTTGCTGCATCAGCAACCAAGGCATGTACCTAACCAGGAATCGAACCAGCAACCCTTTGGTCTGTAGCACCGTACCCAACAAATTGAGCCACACCAGTCAGGGCGTTAATAGTCTTATTTAGGCATTTAAAGGTATTTGATATTCATGTGTAACATTTTCTCTTACTTGAATGTTATTCCAAAATCAATGTTCAGTTCTCTACCCTATGAGCTGATAAAGTGAGTCCAAAATGACAATTCATGTGTCAAGTTAGCTTTGTACATAGAAACAAAATATTTAACTTCATTCCACTTTTTTTTTTCATTTTGCTGAAGAATATATATGAAAGATCTCTTAAAAAATGACAATTAGTTTTTCTGCCCAAAAGCCTGAACCTCACATTGCTTTTTCTTCCTCTTCAAGTCTATGCTGTACTTTTCAATGTCAGTTTAAGGTGCTAGCACAGCAAGGGAGCTGGTCTACTTTTAACACACCTTCCCTGGGTGCCTGCACAGCAGCGAATTAGCAGGAACTTCTCACGTTTCTGACAACTCCCATTGCCAAGTGTAGGCTGTTTAGAGGTGGGTACAAAGTGAAAATAAATACCTGGTTTCCCACAGGCAGCCCTCTGAAATGCTGCCTGTCATTTGTAACTTCTCAAACGTTATTTGGTGGTTATGATTTATCACCTTGCCAGTCCAGGAGTCAGCTGTGAAATCTCCATGACTCAGTGGCACATCTAACAAAGACAATCAGGAAAGTGATGTTCAAAGGAAGGGTTGGTGGATGGATTTGAACAAGATTTCATTAAGTTAAAGAACTAAGGCATAGCAACTCCCCCAACTTCTTCAAATCTTACAAAGTCAGCATTTCAATTCTTTCTCCTCATTAGTTAATACCTCTAAACTTGGAGTGGGGAATGACTATCAACGAGAGAGAAACAAATATGATTTATGGAGGGTGACAGGATGGATTTATTCTTATTTTGCATTTAATCTCATATTTTCCCATTGTGTTCAGAATAGCCTTTTCCTAATCTTGCAAATACATTTCCTACTGCTTTCAAATTTCCTTGCTATCCATCTGTCTTTTTTTCCCCTAGGTGGTAAATTGGTAGCAAAATAAATTTATTCTTTCAATAAATATTTTGGACCCTGAATTGTATGTCAGGCAATGAGCAATGAAGAAATGACTCTCACTCTCAAGGAGAGTTCAGTCTGGTGACATGGGTCATATTTACTCTTCTAGGCTAAGTGCCATTAGCCTTGAGTGGGAAAATGTCATAAAAATATTTCTTATAGTAGCAATTTGACTTTGTCACACTTAAATATTTATTTCAAGCTATAGCTGTCCTCATATGGAAAAGCGATACGAAGATTGCCTTATGGCTGGCGATCTGGGTACCTGCCCCTCTCAGCCTTGTGGACTCTCTAGTTTGATAGTTTATATTACATGCTGCTTCCTCCTTTTGAAAATAATACTTAATCCCCTTTGAGCTAAGAAGAGAAGTTTTGAGTGAAGTTCCTAGAAGGTTTCACCACTGCAGCTCCGTTCATCATTTATGAGGATCACCTAACAACACTAGCCAGAAATCTTGATATGCTTGCCATTGCATCCAAGAGAGATTGACAAAGAAAAGAGGTTTTCAGGGAAAAGTCAGTGTCATTAATGGAGACACGACTTAAGCACAAATTCAAAAAAATGAACTCTGCAAACAAGAGCTGTGGTTATTCACTTTGTGGTTAGCATTGCCTGGGATAGTATCTGGAAGAAAATGGAAATAGTAATACTGTCGTCCTTTATTCAAAGCAGACTGGGTGTCAAAGATCGTGCTAACTGTTGAGTGAGAAGTACGGATGAGGTGAGTTTCTATTGTACAGACAGAGTAGAAAGGCATGAAGATGAGCCGACAGAACCTGCAGAAGTTAGTATACTAATTTTGGATGAAGTTATGCCAGCCTCCCAGTCCTCAGGTGGAAAAGCTACCAAACGTGAAGAGCATAGAGACAATTCTCTGTAATGATTTGCATCTTTTCAACTATAAGAGTAAGTATAGCCAAGAACTCAACAGGAATTTGATGAAGAAGAACTGGGCAGTCCTAGCACAGCAAGGCAAAGCATGCTCCATTGGCCCAAGAACAGGACAAAACCTCATGGGAATAACAAAGAAAACATAAAGCAGATGAAGTAAATGGCAATTTTGGGTGTGGATACATCTTGCTCGACCTTTAGGAAAAGTCTGGAGAAGAATTCAGAATGCAGGTTAAAAATGAAGTCATGAAGAGAAAATATGACTTACACATATAAATATTAACCTGAGCCTAAACTTTAGACCATTATTTCTGGTACTGACCAATTGCTGTTTTTCTCATTGCTTAGGTTGAAGTCAGTATGAGACATTAAATCATGCAACTATTTTTCCAAGTGGCCTTGCCCAGTATACTCCTGGGTGGGGCTTAGGAAGAAACCTTTGGAAAGAGAAACTTGAGATTGGGAAAAGTTTGATTTTGGGGTATGTGTGTATGTGTGTTTTGGGAAAATGTTTCAAGCAGTTTTTAGTCTCTTGAGCCACTTCCCCTGGCAGCATCCCATCGAAGATCTGGGTTTGTCCGTATGAGGCATGTTGATAAGGAAACAACAGCGAGGATTTCACACAGATGACTGGTTAGTCCTCAAATCAGCCATACGGTGCACATGCTATTCTGATTCCAACTTTACTGATGGGTTAATTAAGGTTTAGAGAAGTTAGGTAACTTGTTCAGGGTCACAATAGCTGGGTTAGTAGCATCACCTTCATGTACTTCAGACCCAATTTTAAAGTGAACCATGAACAAATGGCCAGACATAAGCAAAGGTCTGAAGAGCGAGGGCCTGGTTTCCAAAGAAGTCAAATTAATTTTTTATCACAGGTAGGAAAAGGGTGGGAGAGAAGATTCACATAGGTTATCTGATGGGTTAGACAGAAGTGTGGGCATTCGTGATAAAATGATTGAAGACCAAGACAGAAATCTGAGGAAGAAGTTCTTGGCTGCACTAGAGGAACAGACCTGTCAGGGCAACGCGGATCTGTGGTTTTTGCTTCCAGGCAACTGGCTGTAGAATACAAAGGGTCATACCCATCAGATCTTACAGTGCAGTCGTGATCTCAGCCAACACCACAGCCCCCCTCGGTGTTAAAGATGCCCCGTTCGTGTAAATATAAACGAGACTGAAGACTTGGTCTCACAGACCAAGCTGCCTGTGCATTAACCCCTTTTCCCTTCCACAGTACATAGTGTTCATGCCCCCCGAGTCCATTAATGGAACACAGCAATGGGATTTCACAACTCCCAAAATCGGCTCTGCGTGCTATGTCCAGATGCTCTGTGTTCTTCCCATGTGCCCATGTGGAAAATCCTTCTGGTGTTTAAGATCATCATCTCCCTCAAGCCTTCCTGCCAGGAATAGAAGAGCCCTAAGTGAAATGCTGCAGATGACTGAGTGGGTAAACCAGCTGCAGAATCTGTGTTACAGCCCATCGGACCTCTGACAATACCCCTCTTCGATGATGTAAGAACGAGAGACACCCACCTGAATTAGGACCCAGAGAAGCATTTGGAATGTGGGCAAGTTCAGAGGGCCTTTTCGACTGACAAGAATTTTCCAGTTCTGATTCTGACCTCAGAAGTAGCTTTCAAATGGAGTTTCAGTAGAGAGGCTATGAATTCTAGTAATAAAATATAACACAAACAATAATTCTTGAGTAATTCCGTGCCTGGCCCTGAGCTAAGTATGTAACATCACATGGTAACCTTTAGTCCCTAAAATCACCCTAACAGGTTTGTATTCTTTTTATCACTTTACAGAAGAGGAAAAATGCACAGGGCGGTCCAGCACCCTGCCCCAAATTATAAAACTAATTTTACAGCTAGATTCAGATGCAGATCTGTGTGGCTTCAGAGCCTTTGCTCTTCATACTGTTTCAAAATGAAGGCTGGAAAACAACTTAGAGGAAAATGGTCAAAAAGAAGCAACACTTTTGAGTACCAACGGTATGCTGGGTGTTCTGTCGAGAAAGATATTCATAAAAATGGTACGGGTATTCCACGTGTCACTACAGCCTGTCTAGGACTGGGCTCTTGTGGGACTCAGCATGAGAGAGTCTGATGAACTTCTCCCGGTTAAGACAGAGTTCTGGGAGGCAGAATCCAATTCTGATTGTTTAATAGTACTAAATTCGTCCAGAGACAAAGCATTAATCAGGAAGATGGAAAGGGAAATGTTCGGTACAAGAAATGACAGCTGCTGCTTGCAGGAAGAAAAGAGAGGGATTGTGTATAATCTCCTGTGGGTTTTCAAATAAACCACTGGGTTTAAAAGGACACGTGGCATAAATTTGATGGAGAAAAGCATCGTAGATTTGGGAAACCATGAGACAAGGGTGGGCTGGAGGGCTGTGGAATGGTAAGCTTGCTTGCAGCATCCACACACGGAAATATTCGTCATTTGACAGCAGATCGTTTTTCTTTCACTTTTTAGAAAAGAACTATAATTGACCTCTGAGAAGTCTGATGACAGGAAAACAGGGAGAAACTGATGGTTGGCCTTATCAAGTTTAAATATTTGAAAAGGTATATAATTCATGCAAATGTTTAGCCTTTTTTTTTTTTTAATCCATCGTGCAAGGGCAAAACCTGCTTTGGCTGGTATTTACTTTTCTAATTAGAAAAGCTTGAGTGATGTGGACAATTAAGATAATACAATACCTTTACAAGATAATTAATCTTTTCTTTGTGATTCATTCTACCAAATCCCAAGCTGATAATGTTATTTACCTCCCAGTTAAGGGTATGTTAGATTGTAATTGGAGCCATTTGCTTTGACTATCAGAGGGGAAAAGATCATGCAATTTGCATCTCATATATCTAGAAATTAAAACCGAAGGACTGACCACTTGACACCACAGAAGTTCCTGCAATGAAGCCTGCTGAGCTCAATTTGTTGTGGTGGGTAAATGCATCCCCTCTCCAGTGTCAACGCGTGATGAGACTCCTATTGGAACACTGCACTGTAAGAACCTACGGCACAATGAAACTGCCGAAGACAAAATGGAAATTCCTCTCTGCTAGCCCCTTCAGAACCGCACTCTGTCCTTAGAAGCAAATGCCTTTGCCAGACAAGTAACATCCCCCTTTATTCCACCTAACCCCTGTCTCAACCAGGGACGGCTGTGATACTTTTTTGGACATTCATTCCAAGAGTTACAAACAACAGTAGGCCACAGAATTTGGGACAGGAGATACATATATACACCACATGCACCTATATACATCTTTGTAAATGTATCGATAATATTTGAAAATAACTAGTCGTGTATCATCATCATTTTATTAAAAATGTATTTTAAGTCCAAGAAATGTAGAATGATATCATTCCAGGGTAGCAGTTTTGTAGAATAATTTAGCTTCATTCAACAAACAAACAAACAACAAGATTTTGATGTTTGTAGTTTTCTGGGTCTGCCTCTGATTTCTGAAAACTAGTTTGGGCATTTGTACTGATCTTTGGAAATCTCTAGTCTACCTACAGAGGCTCTTTTTATTTTAATTAAGCCCTCGAGCTTTGTAATTTTACCTGTAGTCCTTTTAAAATGCATAACTAGTAACGTCTTCAGCTGTGGGCTCAGTGGTCACTTGTCTCACTTACCTCACTGGATCTCCAACAGCACCTGATGCGGGTGAGCACATCTTCAGTCTTGAAAAGACCTAGGTTTCAGGCACTCCACATACTCTTGGTGATTCCTCTCTGGAGTACTTTGTTGTTCTTGTTGTACTCTCACTTTCTTCTGCAGTTTTCTCTTTATTGATGAAAGGTTGTTTTCAGAGTTCTGTCTTAACTCACCCCTCCTTTTTTCACTCTGCACACTCATCCTGGGTTGCCTTTTTCATTCCCACGTTTAACCACAGGTTGACATGTAGGCCCGTCTTCACTCCATTAGACACTTCACTTGAATACCCTAAAGCTCTTCAAACTCATCAAGTCTCAAACGAATCTCATTATTTCTCCCTCTCCTTTTGTGATCCTCTGCACTGTGAGTGGAATCACTATTCTTCTGATAGTGGAATCACTATTCTTAGATATTCTTATGATTCAAGCACTAACACCTATCATTTCTGCCTCTTTAGTCAAGCCACCGTGACCTCCCACTGGCATTCCATCTATAACTAGCCAAGTGATGTCCCCACCATTATCTTCATCAAATCGTTCTCTTCACTGTCACAATAGCATGTTTTTATTGCACCCATTTGAGGATGCCACTGCTGCCAATGCTCCAGTGCCTCCCATTCCCCTCCAGATAAGGTTCTGACTCCATGCCCCAGCTTATCCTGGCTTATAACTCCAGTTTATTATTTAATTTTCCAACAATATATTTTATCCCTCCTCTTACCTCCATTCAAAATTAGAGAACATTCAACATTGTTTTATATACTATAGGATGCTAATCATTGTACTGGTTTTAATTTCACCTAACTTGAATATTTTGGGGGACCAAAGATGTATATTTATATAAAATTATAATGCAATGAGGAAATACGGTGGTTAAGAGTGTGAATTTTGAAATCACAAACCTGGATTTTAATTCTGTCTGTTCCCAATATGTAAAATGGGGATAATATTACTACCTGTTTTCCTACAGTTGTTATTTCAGTTATGATATAATGTTGGTTAAATGTGTAATAAAATTGGTCCCATAGTGTTATTTTACTTTTTGTTATAAAGCATTTAAAGTACTTATTCTAATATTTAATAGTCTCCATAATTCTTCATACTTATTTAACCTCATCTCTCTTCATGTGCTAAAGTAAGCTTTGTCTATTATTATCTATCCTGACCAATCTCAGGCCTTCAATAAGCAATATTAATTCCTTCTTGTTCGGGCTCTTCTCCCACCTAGAAGGAATTCATCCCTCCCTCCTACTTGCTGATGGAAATTTCACTTATCTTCTCATTTAGGTTAGTTAATTCATGTTCCTCCTTCTCCATGAAGCCTTCTCAGATATCTGTTCCTTTGGATTTTTCCTTTTTCAGAGCTCCATTGATAATTGGTGCTATCATAAACACATCATCTCAGTTCTTGAATTTCTTCACCTGCATTAAACATAAAGCCCTTTCAGCTCTCTCAGCAGCCTTTAGTGCCTGGCTGAGTATATATCTGAACTGAATTTCAGAGTGGCCTCTATAATGCCTTATACTTTTCCTACTCCCCAGCCCCCCAACTGCCTTTCCTAAGTATTTTCCACTATTTCTAGATTCTTAGTTTAAATGTTACTTGTTAATGATACTATTATAATTTTTAAGCACAAAAGATGAGAAATAGCACTTTTAGGTGTGCTGATTTTCCTTTACTTAAAATTGAAACTCCAGGATCTGCAGTTTATCCCAAAGCCAACATTCTACACTGCTTCCTGACTCTAACTTCTTTGGATGTTTTCCAGACTTGTGATTACTTTCCAGTTTTCAAAATTTTTACTCTGTCCGGAATAGTTTTACAGCTGTCACTCTTTTTCAGGAAAGGTAGTTTTTTATTTCCTCACAAGGATGACAAATGCAAGTCTGGAGCACAATATGATTGTACTGAACCCATTAGGTGTTCAGCATCTCTGCTCTGCATCCCTTGCTAAGGTTGTTGGGATACTCCCCATGAAGAAACTTGAAGGGTGGGCTATGGAGGTAATGGAATATGAGAGAAATTTTTTCCTGCACTGTTTGCTTTTAAAATTCTAGTTTTAGGCAGTAAATCACATCTCCACAGTGGAATGCTGGCCTCCTTGTACTTTATTTCTACGTAAGTCAGACATTATACATGTATCTCTCTCTCTAAACTTCCTCATTTTATTCACCATTAAGATTTTCTATCCAGAAAATTGGCTTTTAAGTATCATATGATTTTCCATCAAAACCGGAAATCTAATCAGGGTGGGTCTTAAAATCGTTCATATATTCACTTGAATATAGACATTTCTCTCTTGCTTTTTGCCAGGATTGTTTATGGCTGGTTTCAAAAACAAAAAACAAACCTTGGAACTCATCATGCCGTGGACTGGTAGCATTTGGCATTTCCTGCCTCCTTCTTTTACGTGGATAGAATTGATGCCTTTGAAAATTGAGAAAGGAGATGATCCTTTTTGGTGCTGGCTTTATACTATACAGCTCTAGGTTTTGCACTGTATCTAAAATGACAAGTGTTTTAACAGTTACGCTCTGACATACGTTAGAGATGTGTGTGTGTGTGTGTGTGGAGGGGTTGCCAGAGGGGCAAGGAACAAAAAGAGCTCCACTTTTACCCAACAACAGGCAAAGCAACTTGATTGTTTCATCTTATTGTCATATATTGACTCCCTCTTAAGATTGTCAATGAAGACTTCTGCAGCAGCTAGAGAAGCCCCAAATAGGAAGAATAATTTCAGTTGGTCAAAACAGCATGGGATGTGACTGAGCATGCTTTTGATATCAGTTCTGTAAAAGGAATTTGCATTTTGAATTTTTCAGCCTGAACTACTTAAAATGTGGACTGAGTCGGTTATTCCTGTGGGTATCTTCTCTGTAGTGGGTTTAGTGATTGCTACTTCTTTAATTTCTATCTTCTAATGAGGACATGCAAGTGTGCCTGTGGTATGTTCATGTTAATGTCAGAGTGATTTAAGAATGAACCACAGTGCTAAAGAGAAAAAATGTCTTCTCGATTCAGTCTTCTATTTAAATCTGTGACTAGGGACAGAGCTGAGAGCCACTTGGTAGGAAGATGCAGCCTCTTCTTCGGGCGTCTCCTCTGGGTCCTTTGGGATAGAGCCAAGCACAGCCATCCATAAATCAGTTTGTCCATTTCTGGGGCACCCAGAATAATTGGAAGCACTGACTCTAGGCCATTTCACCCTTGGATAGTAGGAATGATGAAGTCAGGGCTTATAATAATTGTATCTGATTACCGCTTCTAGTTGGAAGATAGAGCGTGAAGCAAAATAAATGAGCATCTCTATCCCATGCGAGGTCTATGAGCAGTAATCAAAGAAAGTGGGCCCTTGACTTTGGTTTGAAATTTCTTTATAATTTCTTTCAAGTAAAATTGGTGAAATATTTGATTTTCATTAGCATCTTTGTTACAGTGACCCCATGTAGAGACGATGCAATGATGGGCAGGAACTGCATAAGTGATGGTGTTCAAGCCATGAGCATTCCCTTCTTCTGGTCCCAGAAAAGGGTTAGCTGATCTTATACTGAAAAGTATTAGGAAGATGATCTCAGATGAATTATCGAGTTCAACACACAACTTCAGTGCTCAAGTATATGTGTTCCATTTGCATTAAGGTACTATTTAGTATTC
>VMDR010015753.1:0-21902 GCA_007922815.1 Macrotus californicus | reverse complement strand
GGGGGTGGTCCTGTTTTCTGACAAAAAAGTTTTGTGTAAATTTTCTAGCTTGTCCTTGCATTTGTTTTATGCTGCTTTGTGGACGCTTAAAATTCTGCCCTGTGTTTCTATTCCTTTTTGGTCTAGGTCCCTTCTTTATTAGGTATCCAATTTCTCCTTGGGGGTTGCCAGTAGTTTCTATCTTGCGTTGCAAAACTCTATTTTGGGGTGGCTGCCAATTTCTCTTATTATTCCCCCCCGCCTTGTAATTTGCTCTCAGGGTGTTATTTAATCTGAGGCATTGATTTGCTTCTTTGTCTTATTTGGGCATTAAATGTGAATTCAGGCTGGCCATTTAGTCCAGAGGATAACTTGAACGTGTTCACTGTGTCTGCAGCCGAGCTGGCCTGATCCAGAGTCTGTACATTTGGCACTTCTAAGGCAGGTGGTGCTTTTCTGGGGATCATCATTTTCATACCTGGCACTGCAGAGGCCTGTAAGGCTGTACGTATGCCTGTCCCATCACATACCAGGGACAAGACCACCAGCTTTCTGGTGATGTTAATCACCTGTTTCGAATCTGCCCCCTCATAGGATGCCCATATGTTGTCACGTCCCCAGTGGGGCGCACTGCTCTCTGTGTCCTTGCTAATCAATCCCACAGTGTGAGAATTTAATTTGGTCCTCTCTGTGTGAGCTCTGGCCACGCTGGACTTCACTGCACTCTGTTCTGAGATTCCTGAAATGTGTCTCATTTCCGTTCTTGTAAGTGATATAATACTAGCTCCCTTAGCCTGGACAATGGCCACCAGTCTATGCCTGCCACGTCCTTCTGTTGGAAATCCGCTCTCATACATTGCAATTCCTGTCCGGTGTATTCTCTTCCTTCCTCTGAGTACTATGGGGTCCGCTGCCCGAGATGATAATCCATTACCTGCTTTCTTAGCAACGCTGGGCGAGCGGCACACACTTCTCCCCATGGGTCGTCACAGTCTCCTGGGTCCTCCAGGGAGGGTTCTCTGGCTCAATGTCACCATCATCACTGAAAGTGACTCTAACATCATCTGCAGACTTACTTCTCTGTATAATTCTGCACGCTAAATTTTCATTTACGCCCATTGGTGTCTGCCGGGGGTAACGTGCTTAGAAGGCGTGCCGGCACTTCTTTTCCGTCTGCTCTGTGGATTCGGGGTTCCACATTTCGAGGGACAGTGAGGTCTATCCATACATCCTCAACATCTTTTTGGGCAGTTTCTTATGAACTGGCACCTCAGCCTCATACCAGAGACACCTTCTTCTGGCAGGCCAGTATCTGTGGCCTTCTTTTTTAAGGCCGGGCCTTTCTTCAGTTTCTTTCCCAGGGCTAACATTTTCACAAAATTTTGGAAACTACCTTCTACAATTTCTTAATATCATTCAACCTTTCACCTTAAGCAGCTGCACAGATGAACGTTTTTCAGCAACCTGGCTTCCTTTCTTTCAGTCTTATAATGAACCTGCCTCGCCAACTCCACTCGCATTCACCAGTGAGATTCACACGAGAGGTCAGCAGAATAAGCCTGGAACGAGCTGATGCGTTGGTGCCATGTCTTCGCCTCTGATTAAGACGAGCCGTGGCCATCTAGCCTGTCATGTATGTCCGCCCCAACACACCACAGTAGTAGGCACCGAATGTCAAAACAAACATCCACCGCAAACCACGGTCTGGTTTGTCTTCAAGGTTTCAGAGCCAGTTAGAAGTTAAGACTCAATATTCTACACTTAAAATCCAGGAGCTTAAAATTTCAAATTTAAAAAATACTGACATCCTTCCTTATTGTGGTTAACAAAATTTGTCTTTTAACTAATTTATGTTGTAAAAATGCCGACCACACTAGTTGTCACGAGCAAATGTTTTATCATCTTTTCCTGTAAGTCAGCCCTTGCCCCCTCTGCTTGGGTTGTTTGACCTGGGCCTCAGCAACCAAAAGCACCTGGCCACCTGTAGGGCCGCCAGCCCTACAGGTAATGCCAGCACCAAGGAATAACAGTGAGTCAACACAGGTGAGTAGGCTGTTCACTTGGCTTTTACCAATGCAGATTCAGCCCAAATCTGTAATAACCCAATGACGATAATCATCACCCAGAAACCATCAGCAATAAATAACATCACACATGAGAATCGGGGGATAACGAACCCGAGTCCCCAGAGTCCAGATCAGAGTCCCGTCCAGGAGGCAGCCAGGTAGCATCTTGCAAGGCAGAGACCGCAGCGGAGTCGACTAGAGCAGAGGTGGCCTGAGCAGCGTGACATGGCTCTCTCCCTCTGGGCTGTCTCAGCTGTCTGTCCGAAGGCTCCTGCTTTTATGCTCCTCTTGGTTTCAAAGTCATATTGTTTTTGCACTGTCTCTCATGAATATTTTTTCTTAGTCTCCATCAGCGCAGGTTGTTTTCCTCAGTCCCAAGAGGCACACGTTCACCATGTTGTACTGCGCATGCTTGGGGGAATGTGCATCATTGCTCTACTGCGCATGCTCCGAACGTGGGTTCAGTCCTGTCCCCCACAACTTCAGTAGATGCATGTGTACTGTTAGGCTGGGCGTCTGTCCTTCCTATTGCCAGGTGCATACATATTGCACAGATAGATGCTTGAGTAAAGAGAGAAGAGACACCTGTTTCTGAGATCACCCCTTGATGGACAGGAGGAGATCCCTAACTCCATTTCTTCATGAATTCTCATTATTTTTCCTTGCCTGGTTTCACAGGGCTCAGAGGTCCCAGACTTCTGCCTCAAGGTTTCTCACATCTGTGAAACTTCGAGGGTCACCATTTGTACATGGAACAAGTGATAAGCTGTTACTTGGATCCCCGTGGTGGGGAATCTTGCTCTAGGACTAGGAGAAACTGGAAAATGGACCTCACTATCTCCCCAAATTTGGATCATGGGTGTACATTTAAGATTAACTTTAAAAATATATGTTGAGAATCTATTACAATTCAGATACTGTCTTAGACATTACTGATACCAACATCATTAAGGCAGATACCCTCCAGTCAGAGTTCAATGCTTTAAGGTAGACCCAAAGAAGTAGACGAATATTCTTTATTTAACAAATAGTATCATTTTCAGTGACAGTGCTACTGTTGAAGCAATGGGCATGGGGGAAAAAAACCCAAGAATTATAGCCAAAACCAAGGGAAAACTTTCCCTTTTTCACAATTTTCACATATGCTGTCTCTGACATCTAGAACAACAAAGCAGGGAGATATTTCTTAAATGCTTTAAAAATATCAGCAGGTACACCTTGTATTTTCAGCAGCCTTATGCGACCTTGTTCACCCTGAAGTATTACCAAAAACCATTTCCCCAATAGTGCATGTGGAAGAATACAAAATGTCTGTTTCTCCCAGTCAGAATTAAGGATGTGTATATATTTTACAAGCTTGGAGAAATGGCCAAGATAATTCTGGCTCCTTGTCTGTACTTGTCTGAATACACTGTAAATTCTGAACTCTGATTTATTACAATGCAAGCAGAACAGTCGGAAGATAGAGATTTGTTTGAGATCTTCTCCCTTCCCAGGATCCCAAGTCTTCCAATTTTTTATAAGATTGAAATTCCAATGAGACAGTGGACGCGGAGGGCTGCATCATTATTAGCTCTCCGATTGCAGAAAATACTTGCTAAATATATTCTGTTAAATAGCTTCGGAGCAAGGGTGTCAGATTACAACTTTTGTGTGTAGAACTTAAAGTAAGAAGCCAAAAAGCTGAAGTTGAGGAGCTTAGCCAAAAAACAAATAAGTTATAGCAAAATAATACATAGTAGAATGTCAACAATGTTTTTAACCCTAGACTAGCGTTTTCCCAGAATAAGAAGAAATGAAACATGGTACAAGAAGTTGTGTTTTTTAGCCTCTTTTAAACTTGCAGGGTGACAAAAAACCCTTAAGTCTGTCTTGTCTTTATAGCTGTGAAATCTGGAAATGCTCATTTTTTACACAGTATCTCCAATTTCTTTCTCATTCCTCTATCATCTTTTTTCTTTTTTTCCCTCTTTCTCTTAGAACTGGTCCTTGGTGTCATCAATGTCTTTAAACCTTCTCTTCTTCAACTCATCTATTTTTTCCCATTTTACCCCCCACACCCACCTTCTCCTCCCCTATAAAGTTGGATTACATTTTTAACACAGTTCATAGAACCTGTCATTGTCATCACCTTCTTGTCATTTCCTGCTGCCCATTTTGCTCCGTCCCCATGGGCGTACCTCCAGAACGTACATGAGAAACTGAACTTCCCACCAGGTTGCACATGCCGGGGACTGTCCTTCTCCATCAGTGTGCTGTTTGCACACTGTGCCTGGGACGGCGAGCCTGTACACTAGCACCAGCAGTCTCCTCACCCCGTTCACGAGCTCCTGACAAGACACGTCCTCCTGACTTCTGGACAGCATGACACATGTCCCGTCTCCACATACCTACATCTTGAAACTCTTTCCACCTAGAGCTTCGGTGACTCCTTATAGTCATGTTCGTTCTTTATAATATGTTTCATTGTTTCTTTTTCCTCTTCCTGACTGATTGGTACCTTCAAGGTTAAAGTCTAAATTATTTCTTACTCAAATATCCCTTCATTAGTTATCCATGTGCCCTCCCACCGTTGATTTTGCCCTTCCTGTACATGACGAGTGAGGCAAGTCCAGGAGAAAATCAGCACATCACCTGAGAATAATTTATTCCATTGATTGTAAGGGTTAATTGTCTGGACAACTTATCCTAAAAGAGGATGACCGTTCTCTCCTTTGGGTCATATAACTTTCAGATCTTTATCACTTTTCTGATTTATGTTTTTTTTTCCCTGAAATCTCATCCCATGCCCCAGCTACCTTGTGTATTTTTCCAGCTAGTTTTATTTTGGCACCCCTCAATTAAGATTGGCATCATCCCAACATCCCCCTAAAATCAGCCTCTCTTTCTGATTTTTCTGGACTGGTTTTTTGTTGGTTTGTTTTTGCTTCCTCTCCTAGTCATCCTAGTCTGATGAAATGTGGACTCGTTTTTCTTTTTAGATTTTATTTATTTATCTTTAGAGAGAAGGGAAGAGAGGGAGATAGGAGAAAGAAACATCGATTGGCTGCCTCTCATACATGCCCTGACCCAGCTGGAGACCAAACCTGCAACACAGGCCCGTGCCCCGACCAGGAGTTGAGCGGGCAACCTTTTGCTTTGTGGACGCCACATGGCTCAGGGCGGAAGTCATTTTTTTATTCCATTCTCTTCTTTGTCTTTTTAGCTAGCTGTCATTTGTCAACTAATACAGATGGATTTTACTTCATAATATATATCGTAAAATTTTTGTTGGCTTTTATTGCCAACAATTAGGCTATTTTAAACTCTTCTCTAGGATTTGAGTGTCTTTCCATTATTTTCCCTTTCTGATCCCCTATTCTCCAGGCTGCCTTGGACATTCTGTCCTAGACCTATTTCCTTAGTAAAACATCCTAGCCTTTACTCCAACACTGACAGTGACTAAACCAACAAGGGGGCCTCTTGGGCACGCCCATCGGGCCCTATACTCTCAAGGGCCCCACACTGGTTTAATGCTCTGCTGTAACTGTCTTGAAATTCTCAACTGTGTTTTAACAAGGGGCTGTGCATGTTCATGTTGTACTGTGCCCTGAAAATTATGTAGCCTGTCTGGCTCTCCATGACAGTGAATGGATGCGACACCTGAAACCCTGGGCATCACCCCGTGCCCTCCAGCCCCGAGGCCCGGCCGCCACTCTCAGAGAATCTGTGCTGCATCCCAGGCAGTGCACGCACTCGTTCCTAATGCTGTGGCTTGTCACCGCCTAATGCACTGTCACCTCAGCCCCTCAAAATGTTCCTTGAGTGATTTTTCCATGTCTTTTTCCCCGTATTTTTACTGAGTCCTCACAGAGTTGAGCTATTCCTCTAAAAACTACAGTGCTGTGTTTTTCTTTTTTGAAGAGAAAATATTTATTATGTTTCTCTTAATTTGTCTTTACATAAATGTCCTGTTATAACAGGAAACAAATACCATGAAGACAAGAATAGACTATCTTATTTATGTATCATATGCAGCGCTTAACATATACAGTATATGCAATAAATAACAAAAGTAACTAATCTGGTCTATTTAACGGTTTTACGACAAAAATAAAAATATCCTCCAGTTTGGTAAACATGACTAATACTTATATTATAAATTAAAAATATACATGGATGTGTTTAGCTTTCCTGATCCCTACATACAGAGCTTTTACTTCTGAATAGAATGGGGAAGGCAAGAAATCCAGGGCACAATAAATTCAGTGATGGGCACACTTGAAACATAAAAAGAAAAGAGTAAAATAAGAAAAGCAGAGAGATAACACAGGGCTATAGACACAAACATATCAATTCTGCTGATTAACATGTTCCCTGGTTGTGATCACCACCCTCTCCGACATTGTGGGAAGGTGATACATCATTTCACGTACTCGGTTGAGAACAGTACAAAGAGAATTTAGGAAATAAAGCTGGGGATGAGGTAGCTGGCCTCCAGCATTGGGTTTATGAGAGCATCCATTTGCGTCTGCTTGGGCTTGTTGACTAATATCCATCCTGTCCTTGAGGCATAGATCAAACAATGAAATTCTGTTGTATTAGAACTTTTAGGTTTTCTACCAGTTCCAGAATACCTGGAAACCTCTCACTGTTAGGTGGTTATATGCATCAAAATTTTGTTGAGTCTATCAGTGGTATATTAACTTAAAAGTTTTTTCTTTTTTTTGCAATGTCAGATAACGATTACATAATGGAGAAAAAAGAGAGAGTGAAAGATTAGGACAAAAATAAGAAAAAATCAAAGTAAGAAAGCACATTTTCTAGCTGGAGTGGAAGCCAAATACCCTCTACACCAGTTCACGCACGTAATTCCCCAGTTATCCTCACCCTCCTTTCATACCACGATTGCTGAAATGAATGCCCATTTAATTGTTAGAGAGGAAAACACGAAAGGCGAGCTGAAGCTTTTATTATGATTTGTATAAACCACTCCGATGAAGTGAGTACACTCCTTAGTGGTGTGTGGAGAGAATGTGGCATCAAAAGTAAAAGGCAAAACAAATGATTTGTTTTATGGATTAATGTGGGTACATCTAAAGATCCTATGTAATCAGCAGTGTTTTTATTTGGTTCCCCCACTCGAAAAACCATGCCGCTCTGGAGGGTACACGAACACTGCCCCTCTTGGAGGTCGTAGGCACTGAAGACTCTTAACTCTAGAAGTGACCATGGAAATCACCTAATTTTTCCTCCCCATTCAGCAGCAAGTGATGAAATATGAATGTGTGCCGTTTTGCCTTCTACTGTCTGATACTATATCTCATTTCTGTTTCTTTTTCCTCATGGCCTCAGTTAGAATATTCAAGACAAAACTGAGAAATAAAGGTAATAGATAGTGCATATAAATGGCTTTATACACATGTGTATTTATTTTTCCAAATTTACTAGTGATTCTATCAAATGCCACTTTAATATCTATGGAGCTATTTTTCTCCTTTGTCTATTAACATTGCACTAACTGCTTAACATTGATTTAATAGCATTTCTAAGTCTTATTCCTCTTTTCCTTATGTAACGTTTTGGCAGCCAACAATTGAGGTCACCCGTCTGCCCCTATTTTCATTCCCGCATGGTTGTGAACACTACCTCACGTCAAAACTCATGAAGATGAGTCAACCATCTACTGAAGGTCTTGGGCCCTTGAGCTCCTTGGTTTCAGTAACATTTTCACCCATCACTCTTCATCTATAAGCTCTGACGTTAGCACCGACAACAGAACCCCATTTGAAGTCTTGATTCATACCCTCCGATTATTTCAGTGCCTTCTATTACCCTTCCAACTCAATATTCCATTCCAGCATTTCTTCAGCCTCACTGAGAATCCCTGGTCCCTAACTTTTTACCTTGCACTATTCAGCCTTTTTCCCCAGTCCCTGACAACTCAGGTTCTGTTTTTCCCTGACTCAACTGAGATTCCATGATGTGTTATTGTAACAAGTGTCCTGTAAAATGCCATGACAGCCTTTATCCACCATAATCTTTGCCTGGGGAAATGACAACTCTGACAAGTCCCAAGTATTTAATTGTTGCATGTTTTTCAAAGAGCGGTTATCGTGCTGGGTGGACACCATATTGACTGATCACACTTAAAATTTATGACCATGCCTTTCAAGTAACCCACACTTTCCAACAACTCCAATAGATATTTATGCCCCAAATGTTCACCCTCCTAAACAGCAATCCAATATCTCTCTTCTGTACAACTTAACAAACCCACCTCTTCTTCCTCACTCTCAGCTGATGATCTTGCTTCTTACCTCATTTTAAGAAGTAGAGCAAAGAGAAACTGTCTCATCTCTAAGAAGCCTCCCTGCCTTTGCAGATTCAACACCTTCAGACAATTTTAGAAAACTCCCTCTCTCAAATGTGCCCTGGATCGCATAAACCTGGCTACTGAAGGAATTTGTCCTGAAATGTCCCCCTTCCCACATCATTAATACTCCCTCTCTACTGCATTATCCTCACCAACGTGCAAGCATGCTGCAGTGGTCACCATTGTAGGACACACAGCTACTCAGAACTCAAAACAACAAAAACCTATTGCCCTCATATTCCTTTTTAGTCTTCCCTTCCTCATTTTCTTTTTTTCTATCCATTTGTTACAAAGGTTTTTGAAAGACTTCCCTGAACTCACAGAGTCTGTTTTCTCACATCTCATTTCCACTTTTTCTCCCAACAACTCACTGACACGACTCTGGTTAAGGTCCACGTCTCCCATCTTCTCAAGTCCAGTTACATGATCTTGGAGTAATAATCTCTCTGTGAATCATTAGACACTTGACCAACCTCTCCTTCTTGACACTCTTCCTTTGGATGGATTCCATGATGATGCTCCTAATTATCTTCCTTTCCTCCTCAGTCTTTCCTTCCTGTTGTTATCACTGTTATCTGAACAGTCTTTTCCTAATCTCTAAAAGCAGCATCCCCCAGGTCATGTCTTTGGTGTCCTTCCCTTTCTTCCAAGGCAATCCACCTTAGTTCTATGGGCATAAATTCTGATTTGTTGTTGATGATACTGAAATACAAATGCTTAGATTTCCTTTTCCCTGAGCTCCAGCTTCACATGTTCAGCTGCCACTTTGATAGTCCAAGATAAACAAATTTAACATGGGACACTTAGTTCTTAATTTCTAAGAGCTATTTCTACTCCTTCTATGGTGTCCCCAAACTCAATAAATTTGTCTTTCCACTGGTGTCATTTAAATTTCCTCCTTGGCAAATGGTAAGAAAGGAAAAGATACAAAAATTCCATGTTTTGTGGACCCTGGATAGTTCTTTCCTCAGACTTCTCTGTCACTGACCTTCGACGTAATCAAAATGCATCACTGAGTAGTGGGGAATGCCTCTAAATGGTGATGCTACCAACACGGGCCCCTTAATTTAACTTTTACTGAGTCATTTCTGGACCTGGCCTACAAAACCTCTGGCAATACATTCTAAACATTAACAAATATAAAACGTAATGAACATTAATGTTATACACACACACACACACACACACATATATTATACACACACACACACACACACACACACACACACACACACACACACATTTTACTTTCAAAAGTTACCAAGGCTGCAAATACAACTGTACCACAGGAAATGTCCCTATGAGAAAACGAGAACCTGGAAATAGTATGCTGAATGAATTATGACAGAAAATACTGGAGAGAGAGGTTGATGGCTACAAAGCCATTGGGTCCAGTAGTAAGATCACAACGGTCTTTTCCAGGATGTGGTGATTAAGACTCCCTTCACTTGGTTAACACCCCTCACGGTGTCCCTACTATTTGCTTCTGAGTGTGCTACTCAAGTTGTGCGACTGAGGGCTATGTGTGACATTTGGCAAAAATGACATATAGGTTCCAAGGAATTAGTTAACTATAAACTATGTTAGATGCATCCTTTTGCAAGTACTACAGGGTATCCAGCTGGGGGGGTGAAGGGGAGTTTGTTGTCTAGAGAGCTTTATGTTTCCCCCATTTCCTAAGTGGAGCTGTGATGGGGCTGGTCATGATGATGACATTCTCCCTCCCAGGTAAGATCTCTCCAGACTCCTAGAGGCAGAAATTGGGGGCATAGCCAACAACACTCTCCTATTCCCCATTTGTCATCCTGAAATGCCAGCAAAATTACATTGCCTGTTTGCAAAATTTGTATTTTCCAGCCCGAATGCTGGATCTAATGTCAGACTCTTAAATACAATTTATTATGCCATCAGCATCCTCTAGCTCCGGCGCTCAGTGGTTACATAACAATGACTAAGCAAGCATCCCATATGCGCAGTTGCATCGGGATGCTATAAAGATGGTCTGTCTGTAGGCTTACATAAGCAGGTGCTCACAAGGCCCAGAAGTGACTGATCACGGCACTCTTTGGCAGGGCACCCCTTAGCTCAGCATTTTAGAAACATACAAATAAATAATTAGAACACTGGTAACTAAATTAATGCTCAGCAATGCCAAGATAGAAAAAAATATGTATAGGAAATTGAAAACTACTTTTTTTTTTTCATTCCAGGTATGGTTATTTTCCTAATGTGTATTAAAGGGTTCAGAAGCACTCTATTTGTATAACAGAAAAAGAAATTTTAATCTCTTGAAAGATTAGCAATGCAAGTTTTTGAGACTAGTGCTGCTTGTTTAGATTTAAACATATTTTGTGTCTCCCGTGTCTGCAAGTCTGAATTAGACACTTTCACTGAACCTTGATTGCATGACTATAAAACTGACTTATTAATAGACATACAAATTAGTAACTGCTTTTCACATAAGAACCAATAATATGTGATGAATAGCTTAGTGCTATGCTTTATGTTTTGAGGGTCTCACTACAAACTCTCATACAACTAGACAGTGTTTTTAGGTGCTGGAGTTTGCCATTCAGTTATGGAGTTAGTTGGTACTGGGAAAGATCAAAAAAGGAACAGATTCTCAGTTGAGAGAAATCTAGTTTCTTTTGCATTTTTATTCAATAGACTATCTGAAGTACCCAAAACTTTTCAAACTATTTAGCTTTTATTTTTTTTATTTTTGAATAGTAAAAATATTAGTCATAAATTCATTTGTTACCATCAATATCAAAGATACTTATTAGCTTTGTAAATAAAATTCCAGATGTTTCCATGAATTCCATGTACACACAAAGCGTCTGCCTGCTCTCTCTCTCTCTCTCAGACACACACATGCACAACACAACACAGGAGGTCACAGATTCAGGCATTCATGTTTTAGAAGTCTGATCCATGGCTGCCCTACTCATCATGCTGCATTAGCACTCTCGGGGTGTTCCGGGTTGGAAAACATCACCAGATCTAATTAAAGACTAAAACATTTTACGGTGTGCTATCTTTTTCATGGTAAGTCCATCTATTTCTAATACTATGTTTTTAAACAGAAAAACATATGTTGAATTCATTCAAATGTCTTTTCATCAACTAAAAGTTGTAACAACAGTTTTTCTACTCTGACATATCTATAGAATAACTATACAAAAAGAGTCCTTCTATAAATTCCTTTAAGTTTATAAAGTGAACTTTACTTGCACACAAAACTTTATTGTTGACGTGCCTTTCACAATTCAGTTCAGAATTTGGTTGTTTTCATCAACTGAATTCGTTTGGTCTGTGGTTTTCTGTTCGTGTGTGCATTGTCCTGTTTGGATATCAGCATCGTGGTAGCTTCACAAAAAGGAAATTCTCATACATAGTTAGGAAATAACCATTTCATTACCTGTCCCACCTACATCTTCTTCTACTGAGCCTCTCTGACTTTAGATATGGGTATCAAAAACCATGTTTGTTGTACGTCACTTATCTCGGTTCAACTTTTGGGATCGAGAGCAGTCGATTTAGATCTCTCTCATGAAAGCTCAGAAATAGGATTCAAAGAGGTTAATCAGTTTCTCTGATTTCTTGGAATTAAGACAAATAATTTCAGGAGCTGAGACTGACTTTGAAGGCCTCAAATGTTAAGGTAGAAAATACTAATATGCATATGGCTGCCTAAATACGACAATATTTTCCAAAGTCCCTTTACCAGATGTGGCCACAGACTAAATTCTCAACATTAAAACCATTTTTTCTTGATTTTAAGACAATACCTGACACTTGTCCCCATGAATCCTGATGTGTGGAAGCATAAAAAGAATTTATAATCCAGCCTGAAGAGAAGACAGAATGAGAGGTTATATAGAAATCAGAATTTAGAAAGAACCTGGGTCTTTGAGGAATTGCCAACTTGGGCTGCTCATTTTGGGACTTTTATATCTGAGAGGAAAAAAATCCTCTTTTTTTTCTAAGCTCCTTTACTTTGGGCCTCTTTTATTTTTTAAATAGCAGCTTAGCCTTTCTCCTAAGTAGGCCAAGATTATGAAGCAGTAAATAGTATTAGGCAGAAAGAGAAAGGCAAAACCAGGAGAGCTGAGAGAGAGGCACACACACCGAAGCTAGAAAGCACACGATTTCCAAAGGATACCATCAAAGAGATGACTACTGACTTCCATTTTTCCTATTTCTTATTTCATTTTTGAATCTCGAGATAAGTCTTGTCTACCAGAACTGCTTCCATGGTTAGGCTCTGTAGGTTAGAATATGTTCCTCTTTTTCATTTAAACCAGATTAAGTTTTCCTCCCAACAAAGTTTTTACTAACTAAGCATTTGATCCAAAGCTTGAGATGACAAGTAACATACGGGAAACATGCCGGGCTGGGGAGCGGAAAGAGCAGAGACATGGAAGCCCAACCTGGGAAGTAGGCTCTCTGTGGGCATCAGCCAAAGGATCTTCTCCCACCTTTGGCACCCAAGTGACACCCTTATAAAATAACATCTTGGGAGACTGAGAAGCCTAATATGTAATCTATTTTTATTAGATTCCTACATAGTAGAAAAGAGTACAATTAAAATCCAAAGCTCCTTTGGCTGGAAGTAGAAAGAGAGGAAAGCAGACCAGTGCTCTGAAATGATTGAGATTTAAATTAAGTAGATTGATAATAATTATAATAATAAGGGTAGTTTACATGCATGATTCCTGGGAGTCAAGTAATTTACATGCAGTACCGTATTTTCACAAAAATTCAGAAAGGTAGAATAGTTTACCAGTTTTCTTCTCCCTCTGAGTAAACTGAGGTCTAGAGCATTAAGAAATTCACCCAGTCTTAGAGATGGGCTTGATTTCCAATCTGGGTGTAGGACAGATGCAACAATTTAAACCTCAATCTATATCGGACATTAACAAGAAATTAACCATGTGCCTTGCTGAACTGAAGTGACTAAGTCTTCTCCTTTTTGTGCCCATGGCACAGGGTGACTCCTGACTAAGAATAAGTGAAATCCTAGGAAAATGCATTAGAAGGTTTATGAGAAGTGGTAGAACCATGAAATAATGGACCCCGAATCACCTTTTGTAACTATGTCGCACTGTCCAATAGGATGTGGAGATGAATCCCCTTGTGTAAGCCCATTTCAAACGTCAGCGCTGGACTAGCTGACCCTCTTCCATACAGATCTTTAGACTGAAGTTACTAAAAAACACTAAAAGAAGTTTCCAAGTACTATGTGGTTTTTATCACACTACAAAAAAAACAACAAATATTGAAAGTTGCTAAGAGAGTAGATCTTAGAAGTTCTCAAGACAATAAAACGTGTGTGATCATATGGGGTGGTTGATGTTTACTAAACATATTGTATTACTCATTTTACGGTATATAAATATCTGAAAACATGAACTTTGCTTGATTCAAACCCAGAGAACAGAGGATCCTGGCGATTCAGACCTTCACTAATCTCCATCAGAACACAGCATGTCAGCACTAGCTGGAAACTACTGTCCCACACCCTTGCCCCTCTACATTGACGTTACATGAACTAGGCAAGAGGCATTTGGATCAGTTGTCAGAACCCAGAGCAACCGGGGTTGCTGATCAACAAAATCATCCCCACCCCCCACCAACAGCTGTGTCAACACAGCAAGGCCCACGAGAGACGCTACCGCCATCACTTTTCTCATTATACCTCCCTGGAGCACGCAGGTATCTCAACTGATGATCAATATGTGCTGCTGTTCTATCAGTTTTCTCCTTTCCAGCCTTGGAAGTGGAAATCGTTATTGTACTTTGGCTGTTTTCCCTTCTCCTGTATACAAGGCACGGCAAATATTTGGATATTGGGGTATGGTTTATTGAAATTCTAAAAATTTACTAGTCACAGAAAAAACTCATCCGAAAGACTGGTACAAAACAGGTTCCGCTCCCTGATGCACGTGCCTTTATTCCTGATGGTTTTCAGTTCCTGATTCCAGTTTCTCTTAACACCTGTCTGCATTTTTTTGGCTGTGTGGTGATTCTGACTAGTTTAGGACAGCCTCTTAAATTAACCGTTTGAGTTCCAAGCAGCGCGATCACGCTGCTGACAATACCCCCTGGGACTCAAATGGTTAAGCTAGCTCCTAAGGGTATTGGTTGCTTGGAATCAAAGGCCTTAACTAAGACCTCATAATATTTTTGCTTAAAAAAAAAAAAAAAAGAGGATGATACCCTGGCTGGTGTGGCTCAGTGGATTGAGCACCAGCCTACAAACCAAAGGTTTTCTGGTTCGATTCCCAGTCAGGGCACATGCCTGGGTTGCAGGCCAGGTGCTTAGTATGGGGAGCATGAGAAGCAACCACACATTGATGTTTCTCTCCCTCTCTTTCTCCCTCCCTTTCCTTCTGTCTAAAAGTAAATAAAATCTTTTTAAAAAAAAGAGAATGGAAACCGTGTTTTGTTCCGAATGCTGACTTAATAAATCAGTGTTTCATGAAGTCTGCACGGGCAATGAATATATGTGAATATCAATTTCTAGCATGACTCTGTTTATTACATAAAGTCTCTCTCATGAAGAAGCTGGTTGTTTTGGTGCCCAGTGACTCCCATCCCTCCCTGCCCCACCCCTCACATATAACTGGACTACTGTCTTGGCAGGTAAAAAAGCCAACAGAAACTTTCTCCATTTCCCATTCATCTGATTAAAATATTCAAACACAGTATGTGGTAGACCCCCACTTTTCCCAGAATGGATGTTAACTGCAGTAGATGACACTGGTGTCCCACATCACCCAGACATCCTCGGACAGGGCCACCTATGTGTTTATAGACCCAGGGGCAGAAGGCAGAAGAATGGTCCCCACAATGGCCCCACCCTAGTCCATGCAACTGGGTGTATGCTGCCCCACAGGGCACCTGAGACTGTGTGGATCTGATTCAGGATAAAACAATGAGGTGGGAGACTGGCTTGGATGATCCAGGAGAGCTCCTCTCATCATCTAATCATATGGGGTCTTTTGTTTTTTTCAAGGACAGTTTGCATGAGTCTCGGATGTGCGGCCAAGTGGTCAGAAAACCAGGGACTCTAAAGAGTTGCCCTGGGGCTTCCAGTACCTACTGGCTCCCTATATAGTTAGCTTGAAATGATGGACTTTGTTCCCTGTGCTGCAATCTAATCTCTGTGACTGCTCTGTAACTCCCAGTCTGCACTGCTTAACCCCTTTCCCTCAGTTCCCCAGCCTCCCAACCCCCTCCCCTCTGACAACGATGCAGGTTCTTAAAAGCCAAGGGCCTGTCCCAGCTGCTGAGACCGCAGGAGAAGGCGTGGCTGGGACTCCACCCACTGCCTCCAGGTGTGAAGAAAAAGGCAGAGGGGCATGCACCAAGGAGTGTGCATGGTCTAAGGGTCACAATCCTTTGGTTTTTGCCACGTCAGACCAGTGCCAGAATTCTCAGCTACAGAGCAGCACGATGATAAAGTTGTGGTGGTTAAACCTCCAGGTCTGTGGTATTTGTTATTGCAGCACTAAGAAAACCAATAAAAGTGTTCTAGCATTTACTATAAACTATATTACCACCACAGAAGTTATACTGATACCTGCATCCTTTCATCCATTCTGTATTTTATGCACCTTTCGTATGCCGGACCCTCCCTGTATTTCACTATTATAGAAAATCAATGCGTATGGAGAAAGCAAGATGAGTCCCGCTCAGCGTGCAGATGAACAGAAACACACACTCTGGGGTGGGAAATATATGCTGGAACTTGGGTCTGAGAGTCATTAGATAACTCACATGATTGAACTTCAACTTGTAGAGCCCATCATCAAGAGAAAGTCAGATGGAAAAACGCCCCAGATTTAAAAGTGGAAGAGGCCCAGACGGGATCACAGAGAGGCTGTGTAGTTCCCCAAAAGTGCAGGCACAGATTGCTAACTACATATGAGGGAGCCATTCAACAGAAACTCAAAAAAATGCAAAAAATAACAGTTTTAGCTCAATTCTCTGGTGAGCAGGAAATTGTTCTTTAAGTAACGAAAGTAACGTGAGCTTAGGGAAAGGAAAATTAATTTTGCAGCTAACGTTTGTAATGACTATCACATTGAAAAGAATAAAAACAAACCCAAGGCAGATGACTGATGGTAGGATCCTACAGCTGAGTAACACCTACACAGCGGCTTATCTGTTAAAGTGCCACGCACAGGTATATTAATTAGATGAAGCAGGTGAGAAAGATTAGCAGAAGATGAAAGAGAAGGCTTCATTTTTAGAGTGAGGGTATTCAAATAAAGGAATATCAGATGCGATTGTGATGAGGCTGATAATAAAAATTACACTCTGCGTCCTCAGACACAGCATGATCAGTGTACACAAAATTAAGAAATCACAGGCCTTAATTATTGCTGGAAAAGGAAGCGCAATTAATTAGTAAATTAAATATTTAATATATGTTCGTGATACAAGCGGTTCATTTCCTGCTATTTTGCTTTATACTCTAGTATATAATTTGAATGTATAAAAGGGCTTGGGTCTGTCATTAAGAAATATTACTGTGTATGTTAATAGTTCCTAATATGTATTTACATGTCACAGGGCTTCAGAAATATGTATCTTCTAACTTCCTAGCCTTTGGGAATTCCAAGAAATCAAACTTCTTGTCTGCAATAAACTCAAAGAGAACTTAGCTTTTCTTTCTATTGCCCAACTTTTCTGGTCTTTCTTACTCACTTTATGCATCCAGTCTCAGCCACTTCCTGTGTAACTGCACTGGTCTCTTTTAGAACTGGTCACCTGCTCTCTCCTCGTTCTCCTTCCTCCCTGTTTCTTCCCCTTCCCTTCCTCTTCCTCTCCTGTATTTGAGCCTCTACCATGCATTAGACTCTCCACTAAGCCTTGTGGATACGCAGATGAATAATAACCTCAGTGAACTAGTGTTCTTTGCCAATATGTTATTAAAACTGAAAATTATAATGGCAAGTTGAAAGTATTATAAGGAAAAATGTTGTGGGGACACAGAGGTGAAACAGAATATGTATGGGAGTCAGGTAAAGCTTGCCAGACAGAGTGACGTTGCATGGGGTTTTAATCAACAAGAGAATTATCAGGTGACCAAGGAAACCTGGTGTGCTTCTGGCACCTGTGAGTGGTGTGTGTGTGTGTATCCCAGAACCCTGAAGAAACTGGATACCACCCCCCAAAAATTGCTTTTGTAAAAATTTTGGGTTTTGCTCTGAATGTCATGGGCCAGATAAAGAAATTAAAAAAATATTCTGACAGTTCTTTCCTTTTACTGCTATTTTGCTCGTCTGCTTGCTCCAGCAGAAGGTGACATTTGGATGCTGAATTCAAAGTTGACAACTTTAAGTGCCTCTAGCTCTGTCTGAAAGTTTTGATTCTGACCTAATACAGTTTAATATTTCCAAATAAATTATGATGGCACAAAATCAGATAATACATATAAAATGCTCAGCATAGCACTTCATACGTGTTAGCTTTGAATCAGCAAAATAATCTTAGATGAAGAAAGTTTAAAGCAAGGAGTAGGAAAGAGATAATAGTTCGAACATTGAGTTTTGAATATAAAACTTCCCCTTTTAATTGGTGTTACACCAATAAAAACTTCTCTGTTGTCACAAAATATACAATTACCCTTCTCCATTATGGTATAAAAACACAAAGTCCTCTTTCTAGGATTTTGGTGCTAAAGGAAAGGTGGAAGATGAGGGTATAAAGTTGGGGTGAGATAATCATTTAAGATTGAAAAATAATTAAACACAGAATGCTTATGGATTGAAGGGAGAAAAAGCCAAATCTATGAGAGATTTAGAAGCCAAACAGATAATTGTTCCAGAAATATCCAAGAGGAGACATTTGGTGATGAGATCTAGGAAAAACCCCTTACTAGAAGAGGGTTAACACTCATTCTTGGATAGAAAGGAATGAACCTGTCTCATAACTTGCGGACCTGGCCCTGAAAGATTTATTCATCTCCTATAAACGAGAAGATGAGATGCCCGCTCTGTCTGGGGCTTGACTCTGTGTTCAAGAGTTCACTTGTTCACACAGCATAATTCTGAAGAGGTACCAGGCTCCAGCTAAAACTCCAGCTGCTCCCACTTGCAGCTGTCAGTGGTTATGTACTTGCGCCACATTTCTAGCTGGGGATGTTCTACTTTCTGGGAGGCTGTGAGTGTTTCTTACCACATTTCCTTTGAGAGTAAGAACAGAGAACCATGCCCTTATTTTTGATAATTACTGATCTCTTTAGCCTTGCGCACTTTCGTGCTGCTTTTGAAATTCTTTCCAAAATGTTTTCAAGCCACGAAGCATTGCATTTGTACAGGTGAGAGAATGCCTGCCCCTGACTTAGTTGGCGTTCTTCCCCCCTGAGCTGTTTCTCTCCCACCAAAACTACCACCTAATGTAGGACAGCAGGAGTGGGGCACTTTGCTGCAGGCTCACCGTTCCCAGGTTCCCAGAGAAGGCTGGGCCCGGAGATGAGGCTCCTCGGCAATGTTCTTGCAGGTTTTTGTGACACTTAACCTCAGGGACTGTGGCTTGATCTTGGACTTGATAATGCATTTTTATGCCAACTCTGGCTCCAGCCTAACATTTCTGTTTCGGATGTCCCTTTGTCTTCAGCTCTGACATCTCATTTAATGACGTCAGGAGTGGAGATACTATTTCCTGTGATGACACAGAGGTCACAGGAAATTAGCATATTGTTGCTTTTTTCTTGTTCTAGGCATTATATCAGTGTGAACACAGGCTTGTTTTTAAAATAAGTCTCTGTGAACTCAGGATTCTTTGACTTTTTAAAATGTATTTATGGAAATAAGGTCCCAAAGATGGTTCAAGGGTAATATAATAGCCTATTTGCCACACCAGAAGGAAAAACCTAAACCTTGGTCTTCTAAACTCTTTATAATCAGATGCAAGCTCCTCTTTGATGGGAATTTCAAAAGAGACCTTCAACTTCATTGGTGACATGATGTATCTGAACATTTCCTCGGTGTCCCAGGGGAAGACATATTTGAGTCTGGTTCTCTGTGACTAAACCATGTGCTCCCCCCTTGCTAGTGGCGGCCGGCTTTACTCTCAGGGGCTAAAAATGCTAAATATGTACTTCCTTTGTCTTTGTTGTCATTGATGGAGGTAATGGAACCATTCCTGACCAGTGGAACCCTGCTGGGCAAATCTGGGGCAATGTTTTCCTATATGATAAAGGGACATTCACCCACGTGCCCCTTGCTCCTGCTCGGACATAGCCTGTTCCTACGTGTGATGAGCAGAACTGTGGAAACCAGCTCATCAGCCCAGGTTGGGGGAGGGGGGACCTCAGCAGTGCACTGCAGACTAGGGGGCATCTGTCTATGTGCTTGATAGAGGGCTGAGCGGCTGCTCATGTCAGCAGCTTCTCTGCCCTGTGCCTTTCCTTCCTGGGTCCAGGACACAACTCTTCTTGTGCTAGTTCTGTGGCCTCGACGACTCCCTGCCTGACGTTCATGCTGGAGAAGTTGAAGAATTGTTTCAGTTCGCAACACCTTCCAAGTGCATCATCGCCAGGATCCCCAATGTCCTATTTATCAGTTACTGGTTTCACAGTTTTGATTTCTTCATTCTGTTATCAGAAATAGGGAGCTCATAAATTTTATATGTATATATATATAAATGTATATATATATATGTTCATATATATGTATATGAAATTTTATCAGAAAAATAGAAATTATTTATATATATATAAATTCTAATATCAAAAAAGATAGGAATTTATTTTTTAAAAAAGAGAGGGAAAGATATTAACGTGTAACTATACCAGAGCTCACATTTTGTTTAACTCAGATTTACTCTTCCCATTTTTTATGGCTATAATGTTGCACAGTTATAGGCAGAGAAAATCTGAGTGAGCTATTGCACCAGAGGTTTTCAAGATGGCAATGGTCAAGCTTTTGTGAACCCACGTGTGAAAACACTGGAGCAAGGCTCTGAAGTACAGTGGGGTGCAGATCACACTAGCAGTACACCAGAGAACGAGAAGAAGCAGAACGTTTTTGCCCGGCACAAATAACGTCCCTGGATTTTTAAAATAATATTTCTAGTATTAATATTATTACACAGACAAGGAAAAACCCTTCATTTTTAGCCTATGAAAATATGCTATTATGAAACACAGAGATGGTTACACCATTTGAGGATAAGACAAAAAAGAAGCCTTGAAAAAAATCTGCTGTAAGAAGAAAGAATAAATGCTAGAATACATTTGTCTGTGCTTTCAATATAATTCAATATAACTTGGATTCTCGGTAACAAGAGATGAAATGTGGAATGATAAGACTAAAGGCATATGACAAGCGTTCTGGCTGAGAGTCAGATTGAAATACAACGGAGATGGATGAGATAGGGAAATATTAAAATTAAATTAAATGCAGCAGCAGGGACAAAAAAAAAAAAATCCCTGATTCTTTAGGAAAAGGAAATAGCAGAGTTGAGACTATAAAGAGAGAGGTGAAGAAAAAATTGGGCCCAGGATAGGGAGGATGGGGCAAAAGAATGAAAATAACAAGCAGAGAGGGGATGTGGGGGCGCGGAGAACAGAATTACACCTCGGTACATTGAGATAATTGGTGCTCCCTGGAGAGACCTCATAGCACAATGGAATGAAAACTACGGTAACACATACAATAGAAAAAGTCAAAGAAAGTCACATGCTTACAGATTGAAAGGGCTCATCGGGGGATCCAAGAAAGACTAAAGGAAGCGTACCAATGTCCATATCAATTATGGTGATTTTCTTTCAAATGTGGGGCATGAAAGAAATCATTCTATATAAAACTAGGCAGACAGCTGTAAGGTTGAAGATCTGGAGTTGATGCTGAGCAGAAAAATGGGAAACGTGTATTTGATGTGAATACATATATTTTTAAAAGCAAGATAATGGTAAGTTCAAAATTCAGAAAACATTTCCCTCTAGAGGGTAGGAGAAGGAGATAGGCCAGGAAGACACAGATTTACTCAATGAGTGGTATTTTAATTTAACCGCCAAATTTTGGGATTTCTAGGTTCATTGTACTATCGCGCTTCATAACTTTCACATACGTTCTGTTACGTGCTTCAAGACCACATTCCTTGGTTATAACCTCTTATCCTCCTCAACTTTTTTAACTTATTCTTCCATGTCCTTGAAATCACGTGAATCATCATTTTCCAGATCCTTTACTCTTTCCTTTTCAGCTGGTTTCCTTCTATCTTCAACTTCTTTACTGAATATATTACATCATTCTTTTTTTTTTTTTTTTTTTTTTTTTTTTTTTTTTTTTTTTTTTTTAAGATTTTATTTATTTTTAGACAGAGGGGAAGGGAGGGAGAGAAACATCAATGTGTGGTTGCCTCTCGCTCAGCCCCCACTGGGGACCTGGCCCACAACCCAGGCATGTGCCCTGACTGGGAATCGAACTGGCGACCCTCTAGTTCGCAGCCCACGCTCAATCCACTGAGCTACACCAGCCAGG
>VMDR010015752.1:0-21932 GCA_007922815.1 Macrotus californicus | reverse complement strand
TTTAAGCCCTGTCTTTGGGCAAGACCTGGAGAGTCTTTAGTAATTGATATATAGTAAATATAGTAAGATGCCAGTATAGGATTCATGGAAAACAAAAGGAAGTTGTGGCTGACTTCTGGTGTGACTTTGATAAAGGATATAAAGGCACAATGATGATCATAATTAATGCCATTTATAGAGCATCTACTAGAGACAAGGTGTTTTCCTCCTTTAATCATTGTAAACCTTAATATGTATTACAGTCATTAACACAGACTACCAGGCATAATTATCTCCATTTCATAGATGGGAGAAACTGAAATTCCAGAAGATAAGAAATCTTTCTTGCTCTAGGTCACATAGCCATAAATTAGTAGAACAAAGATTTCACGTGAGGTCTGACTGGTCCCAAGACTTGTGATATTGGTGCTTCGGTGTTTGCATGTTGAAGTGTTCATTCTGTCAGTCCCTGGGAATGCTCTGTTCCCCAGGGTAGCAGTCCCCTCACTTGTGTATCAGTTGCACACCTTAATTAAAATGTCAAGTTGCTATGTTCAGAGGAAAAAATTAGGGAAAATATACATGTATGTATATAATTATGAGAGGGAACTTTTATTCTATTTTTCATTTCTCCTTTTCTATCTATATCAATTCCTTATGTATACTTTGCATAGACACACACATGTATACACACAGACAATATATAGGTAGATGATCTAGAAATGACTAATAAAGATGTAATATGATTCATTATTATCAGTAATAACTACCATTTATTGAGCACCTACTAGGGACCAGACTCTTTACATTAATTGTCTATAATCCTCACAATAACTTTGTGAGTTACTATGTTACCTGTATTTTATAGGTGAAACAGAGGCTTAGAAAGGCTAACTGACCTTCCAAAGGCCATAGCACCAGTATATGGTGAAACCAGGATTTGAACTTAGAGCTTTCCAACTCCAAAGTTTGCCTATTTTCATTCTTTGGGCAATCATAATAGTGCTTCATGCGGAAGACTTACAGATCCTGAGTTCTCATGTCAGACTGCCTAGTTTCAAATGTGAGGCTTCACTACTTAACAGGCTGTGGAAACTTCTCAGTGTCTTATCTGTGAATGGTGATGATATTTACATCAAGGATACTGCAGGGTGGGGCAAGAGTAGGTTTACAGTTGTGAGTGTGTGAAACACAGCTTATTCTTGTGTTATTATTTATTAATTATTGTATTATTTTTTCATACAAACAACTATAAACCTACTTTTGTTCCACCCTATATAAGGGCCAAATTAAAAAATAGATAGGACTTAGCACAGTGGCTGGCCCATTCTTATCTCTCAATCAATGTTATGTAGTGCTATTATTCCGTTTAGATATTATTATCACTCCAGTAGGCCATGCTGCCTCTATAACTCAGATTGGTGGAGAGAAGAAATTGGAAGTCCCTGCTTCTGATGGGCCACTGAGACCTCGGTCCGCCCTGTCCTAGCCCTGCTCCCCTGAACCTTTCCTAGAACATACAGCCATCACCACTTCACATGTAGCCCCGTAACACTAGCGGGACTCCCTCTCCCAGGGCCCTGAGCACACCCTGTCCGAGGAAGGCAGGCCTTTCCCTTCAGCTTCATTAGCATAAAGACAAGCTTCCTTCTTCCCAATGAGAGGGGTGTGTTGTCCGTGGAAAGGAGCAGGAGAATCGGGCCGTAGAGCATTTAGACAGAAATTGGAACTCTAGAATAACCATCCCTCAAGAAGACAGGGCAGCTTTTCCGTTATTTTCATTTATTGTTGGAATCATTGTGTCTTTAATTCTTCTCACCGTCATCAGTTTTCCCATAGATTTCGCCTTTGGCATATTCCTTCAACTTGTAAGCAGAGTTATTTAAAAGGTCCCTATAAAACTTTGAGACTCACCAGTTTATCCACACTGTGTATCTAACCAATAAGCATTACAATCTCTTGGCTTCCACTGAGCAGCTCTCCCAGAGAGAGACCAGATTTCAAAATCTAAGGTCCATCTAGATCTTCCGAGGAGGTGATTGAATGGATCAGTTAGTATTTGTTTTTCACATTAGATTCCTTTTTTTGTTGTTGTTATTTTTTATTAAATTGAGGCATGTCTTAAAATGTACAGTTCTTATGTTCATTGCAATGCATTTTGACAATTTTATGCACTCATGTAACCACGATCCAAAATGAGATCAGGAACATTCCCCTCGTCCCAGAATATCCCATGGAATGCTCTAGATCTTGTTTTATGCCCCAGCTTTCTGAGCCTTGGGAGATCTTTCTTTGTCCAAGTGCTCTGTCCCCAACCCTCAGAGGTCAGACAGATGCCTTAGTCCTCTGCAGTCAAAGTGCTTGAATGCCTCGAAGTCTCCCATCTTAGAAAAGTGGCTTTCTTGCATTTGGTGGAGACTCTGTGTCTAAGGGGGGATTTCCCGCAGCAATCCTGTCTGACCTCCAGCCTTCTATATGCTACCTGGGCACTTGGCAAAGACTGTGAGAAAGTTTGGTAGGTGGGTGCAGGCTCCATCTACGCCTAAGGCTTCTCAGAATTCTCATCATTACTATATGCAGCTATTAAAAAATCATTAAAGATTGGCTTATTTCTCCTTACCTCCATATGCAGTTGATTTATCTTTCACCTGCTACTTTGCTAGGGAGAGGCAGCCTATGAAGAGCTTGTAAGTTTTTGGAGTTTTTTTAGGTTCCTTTGCATCTTCATCTCTGGTGGATTCTTTAAAACTAGTATTTTCTAGCTTGCTTTGGTTGTTAGCTTGGGAGTGATGGCCTCCTGCAACTTTTTTATTTTAGCTAATTACTTTTGATATTTTACAATAGTACATGTATACAGACAAGTGCAGTTCAAATGCATCCTGTTCATTATAAAGTAAGATTGCAGATTACTGCAGATCTGACTCACTGCAGGGAAAAACCCTATTGAGTACGTGTACTCTTTAACCTTGAGACTTTTTTTGTATCGTTACCCTCATTTATACATGTTAAAAAAGGCACATATTTTACCAGTCTATACTCAAAAAGAGTGATGTAGAATTTTAAATTTTTGTTCTTTATTTTTATTTTTTTGCTTATATTACCACTGAAGCATATCACATCTACATGGAGATGCTGTTAATCATGGGGCTAAGAAGTATTATAGTCTCATATATTCTGCTTGGCAGTCAGACATAAAAGCAAAAGTGCTTTGATTTGATATACCTTCAAGGCAATTCTAGGAGTTAGCATTCATTTTAATAGGAAATAGGATGTCATATTTATCTTCTTGTGCATAGCATCCTTGTGATTTTCTCTCATTGAGAAAGTCAAGTGCAAAAACCAGTCCTTAAGTATCCTTGAGGATTACATGTTCATACTTTTTAGAATATTATGGAGAATTAAAAACATGCAATAGTACAGTGAACACTATATAATATCACCTAGCTTCAAAGACTGTCAACATTTTGCTCATCCTCTCCATATTTCCCCAACTTTGTGTTTGGAGAGGATGCTATAGTATTTTAGACTTTAAAATTAATCTTTTAGTATACATTATACTTTTAAGAGTTAGAAACAAACCCATTCAGTATAAACTGGGTCTCTGGAAAAATAGACTAAATCTCTTTTTATGAGATTGACATCAGTTAAGATCCTGAGGAACTTGATCCCTCCCATTTACTTTACATGTTTTTTTTTTTTCTCACTATGGATGAGCACAAATAATCTGCTTTGACCCACCTGGTCCACTCACTACCAGTTTCTCCACATGGCAAGCATTCAGTAAGTTTAGAGTAAAGGACTTATTGGGTAAGTGAATGAAGCATTGTATGTAGCAAGAAAGCATCTCCATCATTTCATATGCATCTGTAGAGTACTCATTTCAACCTGAATCTCTGCAAGAAAATCAATAAAACTTCCCATTGGGATTGTTTAAATGTAGCTTAACCTCTTTGGGCATTCTAGTTACAAAGAAGCATTCTGCTGATATCGAAGAGCTGAGCAGAAATTATGGTAAATTTTAAAACAAAGAAATCTGTAACCTATTATGACCGCTAAACTTTAAATGTATTCTGCTAAAAACATCATTATGCGGAAGCTGAAAAACAAAATGAGACATAGTCACCTCTCACAAGCGGAATTTGATAAAAGAGTGATTATGCAACTCAGCTGCTTACAAGTTGAAGCTAATATAGAACAAAATACTTCAGGGCACGATTTAGAGTTTTTTCATTGTAAAAATAGTGTGAGCACTTCTCATATTGAGCTCTATAAAAATATAGACTTCTTTCTGGTCAGAGAGTCTTCTTTTATATGTATGATCTTTTATGATTCGTACCAGTATATCAAGAGAATTCATTGAATAGTAAAGGATATTGATGATGCATTTGGTTTGAGGTAGATCTCGGGCTTCCAAAGGACCGGAGAAATTTACCTTTCCACATTTATTTGCAAAGTCTTCTCAAATAACTCTTCTGTAAGCAAGCACATGCTGTACCCATTAGCCCTGGACCCAAGACAAAATCCAAGATCACAGCATCAGCAGATTCAGTATCTGGTGAGGACCTGCTTCCTAGTTCACAGACATACTTCTTTTCACTGTGCCTACCTATAACAATATAACAGAAGGGGCAAAGGAGCTCTCTGGGGTCCCTTTTATAATATAAGGACTCTAATCCCATTCATGAAAAGGCTCCACCCTCATGACCTAATCATCCCCAAAAGGTTCCACCTCTAAATACCGTAACATAGGGGATTAGGTTTCAACATGAACTTTAGGGGAACCCAAATATTCAGTCAGTAGCACTCCCCATTACTGTTGGTCAGTAACTGGCTGCCAGGGTACAACACTCCAGGTGAAGTAGCTCTTCTGAGGCTAAAGGCAGTTCTCTAGAGAAGGAGGGAGCCGTGAGCTGATGGCAGCTAAAACTCAGAGCAGCTGGGGGAGGGCTTTATTCATGCCATTAGCAGAAGGATTCTCCTGTATGGTGGAAACAGAAAATAAGAACAGGAGCGAGCTGTTGTTGAGAAGTACAGCATGGACAGCATGCCATGGTCCTATGTGCTTGAGGCTGTAACACAGGGCTGGTGGATGGATATCCTATCCGCACCTCCACAGCCCAGTATAGCACGTTCCGATAATAAATGCTCATGATACAGGCCTGGAGTCAACAAGAAGAAAGCTGTATTTTATTAGGATATGCAATTGAAAAAACAGAGACCATCAACATTTTATAGTTTAATTCTCTAAATCACTAACTCTAGTTATTTAGAAAAGAAAGAGCTTATTTGTGAAAATGCTAGGTAAGTGAGTAGTGAACCTAATATAACTTTCAGAGCGTCAAGCATGGCTCATCACCTTGAAATGTAAGGAGCTGCTCACTACAACAGGAAGTACTTTGGAACAAGAGAGGTGTGTCAGAGAGTCTCACGTTTTGAGGCTTAGGATATTATTGTGTCTCAGTTTACTACTCTCAGGAAGGTTGACAGGAAAGAAGGACTTTGTGGTTTGTTTCTGTTGAACAAATGAGTGATTGTAGGGCTGTAGCTCAAACCAGGTAACAGGTTGCATCATTCTCAATGTACTTGCAATAATTGTTGGCCTCCTGGGGCCCCTTACCTGTTATTCCATTAGCACCTCTTCAAGTTTCACCCTGCAGTGGTTACCTTCGGAGTGTTTTACAGAAACTTTTAGTGTAATCCACGAATGGCACATCAGGTATCAATCCATGTAGAGCACATCAGGTTTCGATGTGTCAGTGTTCTCTACAAACATGGTAATGTTTTTCTTCTTTAGCACCATAATGCCACCTTTGACTGGACACTTTTGTCGAAGAAGGAGTGTTTGAAGTATGGAGGAAAACTCCTGGGGAACAACTGTGATTTTGTTCCTGATATCACACTCATGTCTTTCATCCTCTTCTTGGGCACCTACACCTCATCTATGGCTCTGAAAAAATTCAAAACGAGTCGTTATTTTCCAACCATGGTAAGTACCTGAGCTTTAAATAATTTTCATCAAATTTACACTGTATCAACAATAATACAATTTTATGTAAGGAAAAGGGCACCTGTAATTCAACCTTTCCGATGTAATTTTGGGCATTTAAAAAATTGCTTTTCAGTCTTTGTCCATCTGCATCCATATTTTAAAAATAATTATAGTCCAGCTTTGAAAAGCCTTCCAAGGATTTTGCTCACATAATTCTGTCATAAATTCTGGCCATCATAATTCTGACTGCACTGAAATGAAAAAGTCGGGCACAGTCTGTGTAAAAATGCTCGAGTTAAGAAAGTATCTTTTAAATCCATCGTGTTTGACCACGTAAGCAAAGTCTCACTTCATATTACTCAGAAGTTTTGACAGAATTTCTTGCTCATCAGCCGTCCAGATGAGTAATTTAGTAGTGGGATTACGGGCTGTGGGGTAAAACTGAGCTGCTACACAAGTACCGGTGGAAGATACGAGTGTTATCGGAGCCAACCTTCCCTTCCCACAATGGCGAGTGCCGGTGTGTGTAAAAACAGATAACTGAGCTGAGTTGGGCAGACATCCTGTCTCCTATTAATATGCCTGGGTGAACACAGTGTCAACATTGTGCCTCCCTGAGAGACAACAAGATGAGATCGACATTTAGTTAATGGCATTTTGTTTTGTTTTTTTACCTGAAGAATGAAAGTGAGATAATCCTTTGTTTCACAGTTCAATTCTCAGTGTTTGGGATGTCGATAATTCTTAAGTAATCTTGATAATGCCTGATTTTTGTCAGTGAACTACTCTATACTGGAATTTCATGAAATAATTCCTCTTGTGTTTCGTGTAGGAATGAAACACAATGAGATGAGATATGGTTGATGAAATTCCTTTTTTCAATTCCTAGGAAATGAAATTTAAGATTAATGTGTTACCTTCACCTAGGTAATATCTTTACTCTGATTCCTCTTATAAAAGCGAACATAAAGGGAAGGGTTGGTCTTGGTCTGTTTGAGCCACTATAACTGAATACCATAGACTGGGAGGTTTATAAACAGTGAAAGCTTATTTCTCACAGTTCTGGAGGCTGAGAAGTCCAAGATCAGGAGCCATCATGGTTGGGTGAGGGCCCTCTTCCTGGTTCATAGCCATCTCCTTTTTGCTGTGTTCTTATGTAGCAGAGGGGCTAGGGATCTCTTTGGGGCCTCTTTTGTAAGAACCCTAATCCAATTCATAAAGGCTTTACCCTTATGACCTAAGCATACTTCTAAGGCTCCACTTTCTAATACCACTTTCTTTAGGGGTTAGGATTTCAACATATGGATTCTGGGGGTACACACATTCAGATCCAAACAATAATGAAATGTTTCAAACTAGCTGGCCCAAGGAATGAAAAAATTTCCACAAAGTGAAATGTGGAAAGAGGTGTTTAACTTAGTCTGCCTAAAGTTGACATCACGAACTGGTGGTCCACAGGCAGAACTCAGCCCCCAGCCACTCTCGGTTTAGCCCACAGTTTGCACACACACACACATACACAAGCATCCTCACACATGAGGCCTTGGGGAATCTGCACTTCCCAGGTAGTGATTGCCCTCACAATCCTGTATCATCTAACACTTGGCTGCTTCACACATTCAGATCGACTGCCTGTCCCTGAGGACATTTGAGCTTGTAACACATCCACACACTGGGAATATGCTCCCTTGATCCATCTCCTCAATGGTGTAAGTGTCCTGTGGAACAGATTCCTGAGGAAAAGGTCTTCTAGGCTGATTTCTTCTTCTCTGTTGAGGTTCTTTCTTTCTTAATTATTCATTCATTGGACATCTTGGGAATCATCACCCACTTTCCAAAGTTTGATGTTTATTTAGACACAGGTAGAAAAGTGAAAAATTTGTGAAGTACTTGCAAGTCAAAATAACTAACAATATAAACTAATATTTTTATTATTATTATTATTATTATTGGCTTTGTCCATGTGCCCTTTAACCTTAAGGTGAATAATGAACAGAGATCATTTAACTGCCTATGTAGACCTCACCTTTTTCTTCCAGCAATAATTCCCAAATTGAAAATAGCTCTTCAGACTTAAAGAAATTTTGCCTTTATGTGAGTCCAAGCAGGTAATTTCTCAGAGATTGATAAATGCTCTGGAGGAAGTCATGAGATAAATGCTGCATTTTATGGAAAGAGCACAGATGTAGGAACCCCGAAGCCATAGATTCTGGTGCCAGCACTGTTATTGCCTGACACGGACCCTTTGAAAACTGACCATGGATGTCAGTCACCACAGGCATGAAAGAGCTCAGCTCATGGGCAGTGTTAAGACCCTTTAAACTTATAGTATTCTATAATTTTTTAAGGGAGTTTCCTGACCCCATCTCCTAAATTAAATAAATTCTCTGTATTAAACTAGTGCTTAGGTTGTGATCAGGACTCACAGACTTCCAAAAATTAATTAGTATCTACATCTTTATGCCAGCTTCACTTTTGTGGCTGCTACCAACCTCTCTCTGTGGATGCTCCACAGGTGTCATGCAACAAAGTCGGCCTGTGGTTTCCTTCCTTCATTGGAACTTACTCATCTTTCTGTATTCCTTATCTCAGCTAATAATACCACCTATCCTCACAGCCACTCAAGTCCAAAATCTTAAAATCATATTCGGTTTATCAGTCAGAATCCCAGCAGGAAGCAAATGATACATTCAAATTATGACAATCTGAGGAATTCAATAAAGACAGTACTTACAAAGTTCAGGTTAGGTTTAGGGAAACCACAGGGAGAGGGTAGTGTCCAGTGCTAGTAGCAGTGAGGTTGTTACTGTCTTTGGCCCAAAGGATGTGGAAAGGGCATGGTTGCTGTAACCCGGGAGGAGAGGAGGGTAGAGAGAGCTGTCTAGACAGGCACTGTGACTTGGATAGAGAGGTTTAGCCAGCCTGAGGCAACCTCGCTGGGATAGAGCTAAGGGAATCAGTACTCTGGTCTCTCTTCCCTCTGATGGCCTGTCAGTGGATGAAACCCAGCTGGACTCCAGGGAGCAAGGGAGCTCACTGTAGACCACTCAGGTCAGCATCTCCATGTAGAGAGTGTGGTGGAATGGCATAGAAAATGGATCTGTTCTGATAGAAGATGGTATCCATTGCATTTGCTTCTCCAAGTTTTTCTTTATTAAATTAACCTCATCACAGTCCTCTTGATTATCCTGCTGTAATCCCTCTCCTTTGCACTTATACTTCTGTTTCCCTGGTTCAGTTCCTCATTCCTTTTGCCTAGACCAGGGTCAGTCATCGTGAAGCAATCCATCAGTATGAACACTTAAGATGAAAGGGTTCACCTTTGCCAGCTGGACTGTCAGGAGTTTCATTTGTATATCAGTCACTTCCAGAGAGTCTGAATGCTCAGTAGACATGGGTGGAATTCTGGTAGTCCACTGACTGTGTCCTTTGTGCCCCCTCTTATTAGAAGGGTGCATCAGCTGGCTGTCCCACACAGTTACTTGTCTGTTACATCAGCCTCACGTCTTTATTCAAAGTCTTTCAGGATCAAAACTTCCTGTAGGAGCATCCCAGCATAATCTGTGATCTTCTGTGGCAAATGGCTCAGGGCATTAAACACAAAATGTGCTCCCGGAGTTCCATATCAGCAAGTGACCATATGCATCAAACAAGAATGCCAGCACTGGGTATCTGGTGGCACACTGAAAGCAGAAGCCTAAAGACTGAGTAGAATTGTGATTAGTAAAATTTATAAAGCTATAGAGTCCTCTGAATTAGGCAAAATTTTTGGTACTTTAATATGTGAAATTCAGTTTGGCCAACTGATGTATATATTTAGCGTAAAAATGTCTTTCTTCAGGAACTGCTTAATTTTCTCTTTTTACTCCTTTTAAAATAAGTAACGATTCTAATGCTCATGTGAATTGATGTAATGGTAAGATTCTTTGTAAATTTACCTCCTGGCTGTAAATGTCATTTAAATAAATAAAATCAGTAGATTCCAGGTGACATCAACATCTATGAAATCTTCTATGCTTTATTTAGATGACACAATTGAGCAGAATGTTCTTTGATGTCTTTTTTTTTTTTAAGTATTCTCTAATGTGTAATTAGTACGTTCATTCAATATTGTAACTCTGTGCTTGGTACAATACTAGATGGTAGAGATACAAAGATAAATTAATAAATGGGCCTAGCACCTGGTAGGACCTTTATCTGTGATGATTAAGTTAGATTTCTGGGCTTTCTAATGAGAATGACTCGTTTTGATCCTCCTCCCCGTTCATGCTCATTATCTCCTGTGACATCACACTTTGGTGCCTCCTTTGAACTAAGTGAGCTGGTGGTGGTCTTTGAGGACGGGCTTTCTGGATGAGATAAATGTATAGGGCTTCAAAGAGTTCAGTGAAAACACAGTGAGCATTTTAGGTAGGTGGTGCATTTGGTTTTTATCCATGTAAAACACAGAAAGGTCTAGAATTCCGCAATTGGCTTATATTTTTGAAAACATGACTTTCCTTTGACATTTTAGCTTGCGGCAGTTCTATTAAAGCTGTAAGTGTGTAGTTTATAAACAACTCTTTATCAAAGTCAGGTGGCATCTCCATTCTGTTTCCTTTTTCTCTCAGATACTTTTTTGATGAATGGTAAAAACTGGCAAACTAAAACAGATAATGTATCAAGAAATAACTAAGAAATAATGGGCACGTATTCTATGTCTAGTGTTACCAATACTGGGTGACATTTGGCTGGTTATTGCAGAAACATCACACCACATGATGCCATTGAAACCCATTCCGAAAATGACTTTGCTGTCAATGAAGGAGAAACAGATTTTTCAAATTCTTGTGTTACTTTGTACCAACAAAGTAATTTTTAAAGTCAAGAACACTTGTTTTTAATTCAAAATTATTTTCCATATTTATTTTCTTAACAATGACACAAAGGGACATTGAGTTATAAATACAACATAATCTAGTAAACATTTAACAAAGATTACACTACTTCAGTTCTTATGGACGTTTGTTGAAAAAAAAAAACAATAAACTTAAGTTGAGCCCTAAGAAAAGTAAGGCTGGGAGCATTGATTGGCCAAAGCATAAAGGCAGTCTGTGGGTAGAAGAAACAATTGGACCATGGTACCTATTGGTCCTAAACACTTTCAGCTTACTTGTGCATCATAGAAAACTCACCAGCGTTGAAATCCATCCATTAGCGCAGACTGGCCTTCTACTCCATTTCCGGATTGTCTAATTTATATGTATGTCTTACTACTTGTGATTTTTAAATTTTTTTTTACCTTAATATATATTATTAAATCACCTTTAAAGCCCAAGAATCCTTTATTGTAATGATTTTTTGCAAGAGATACAAGAAGACCCTATTAGAGGGTCAAGAACTTTTGGTAGTTGGGCCTTAATCATGGGATTTTAGTGTTAGGACTTTGAATACCTTCTAATTTAACACTACCTCCTAATTTCTGACTAGTGGTCTCTGTGGGCTGCTTGAATGCTTTCCAGAACATGAACTTCAAGTCTCCAAAGGCTATCCTGATAGACACACAAGTCTATCTTTCTACAGCCCCTCTCCTCGGGGTCTGCTCCTGCCCTCTGAAGTTATGCAGAACAAAGTTAGCCTTCCTTTCCTATTACAGATTTCACATCTTTGAAGGCAGTTTCTTCCCCCAACTTCTTGGGACCTACCATCAGTTTTTATGTGATGTGTTTTTAGACTTGCGTTCCTCTGGTTATGCTTTTCTGGGTCAACTCCAGATTTTCAGTTTCAATTTAGAACATAGTGACCAGATAGGGAACTCGTATTTCCCATGTGATTTGATCATTTGCTTCTGGCACATACTCATTTGCTCGGCTTTAAGGCAGGTTAGAGGAAGAGTCTGTGACTGCTGACGTCGCCTCCGCGTCCCTGCGGACCCCCTTCATTAGGCCTGCCCCTCTGTTCCATGTTTGGTTCTTTTTCTCTGGTAGATTTCCACTGGCAAGCTCTAAGCCTCACCCACATAAATTGTCCAACTGAATTCCCTTCTTCGTTCCCCAAATCTCTCAGACTCTGAAACTTAAGGTATTAAAATCCTAGAGTCTAAATCAGACTTTCCTCTTATTGAATTCTAATTATAGTTGGTATTATCAGTTCAAAGTATGGTATATTATGATTCCTCTACTAATATTAATACTTATTTATTTCTTTTACATTGCTTTATAGCATTGGCTTCTAGGGGGTCAAATCTCAAAATTTTCATGGTGTAGTGTGCCTTTTCATGATTGCCAAAAGGTACATGTTTGTCTGGCATGCCTTTTTTTTTTTCCACCTAGGATAAACGATTTTTTACACAGTTGTTTTTAGCGTTTTCCAAGCCCCATGGTCATGAGAGGAATTGACATCGCAAATTAATATTTATTGAGGACCCACAGGGTGCCTGCTGCTGCGCTGTCTCTTCATAATAGCTCCATCCATTGAGAACCGCTCTGCAGGCCCTCAGCCTCTCCCAGTTAATGTAGCAGCAGCTGTGGCCCTCGCAAAGCGGAAACCCAATGTCCTCTGCGGCTTTGGAGGAACCAAGTTCATTTTTCCCCCTGTAAAGTGAACAGCTTCTCACTGTGGTGTCTTTATGATTATGACTCTCTTAATGATTAATACAGTATCATCCTTCATGAAGAATATGTTTATAATAGATTTATTAGGTTGTTTTTGTCCAAGAACAAGAGAGCAGCTTTTGGTTATTTAAATTTATCTTCCAACCCACTTAATTTCTTCTTGGCTTTGGTAGTTTAAATATTTAAGTTGGTTGCTTCTTATTAGGTTATTTGAGATATGTTATAGTTAATTCTGCAGAGGACAGAAATATTTTTTCTTTTTGTTTTTATAATTAAAGGATGGTAAACAAAAGTAAAAGAGTTCAAAACCAGTCTGATATAAAAGAATCTTAGTTGAAACATACTTTTCTTTTCCTCACTCATGCATGGAAGTAGGAATTGTCATATGTTGTTGTAGCACCAAATTTTTTTTTTTTATGGCAAACAGATATATATATATTCATAGATTTCTTTTATTTTTCAATGACATTTAATATTATATTAGTTTTAGACATATAGCATAGTGGTTCTACAGATATATAACTCGTGAAGTAGTCCCCCTGATAAGTCTAGTACCCACCTGGCACCATGCATAGTTATTATAATATCATTGACTGTGTCCCCTATGATGGACTTTACATCTCAGTGACTGTTTCGTAGCTGCCAGTTTGAACTTCTTAATCACTTCGCCTTTTCCAATGAAGCCCCCAGCCCTTCTTCCCTCTGGCAACCATCAGTTTGTTCTCTGTATCTATGAGTTTGTTTCTGTTTTTATTGTTTATTTTGTTTTCTTTTAGATTCCACATATAGCTGTAACCATATGGTATTTGTCTTATCCCTCTCTGACTTATTTCACTTGGTATAACACCCTCGAGGTCCATCTGCGTTGTTGCAAATAGTAAGATTTCATTTCTTTTCATGGCTGAGTAGTATTTCACAATTAGGTTGTTTCCTTATCTTGTACTGTATATGAAATGTTTTTCTTGGTCTCTTGTTATAGCCTTTGTTTTAAAGTCTCTTTTGCCTGTTATAAGTACTGCTACCCTGGCTTTATTTTTATCATTTCCTTTTATATGAAGTATCTTTTTTCATTCCTTTACTTCCAGACTGTGTGTGTCTTTTGATCTGAAGTGAGTCTCTTATAGGCAACTTATGTAAAAGTATTGTTTTTTTCTCCATTCAGTCTCCCTATGTCTTTTGATTGGAACATTTAATACATTTACACTTAAAGTAATTATTGATAGGCATGCAGTTCCTGACATGTTATTATTCTTAAAGAAGTCTCTTTAACATTTCTTGTAACACTGGTTTTGTAGTAATGAACTCCTTTAGCTCTTTCATGTCTGGGATGAGTTATCTTAATTTGTGTTTCATTAGATTGTAATAGTTTATATTCCTAGAATATTGAGGCTTGAGCCTGGAGATGCTTAGCATTGAATTGGGCAGTCACCTATAATTTAGGATGTTTGTTCAAGCTAGGTTTGAGGCCTCTGAATTCAAAGGATTGGGCGTGAAATCTTGTGCAAACAGGTTTTCACATGAAAACTTTGGCACTGCTAATCCTTACCAGAAATAGCTAGTAGTGATTAAGACCTATACATCTCTCATTTTATTTCTTCATATGTGTAGTGCCATATAAAAGGGTGTTGTTTTGGAATGTTCGAAAGAGATCAAGTTTGATGAAACTGGAAGGTAAAATAAACAGAAAAAATGAAAGGAAATTCGCATATGTTTCTTTTCTAAATGTGTTTGGAAATGTGAGAAGGGGCTCAAAGAAAGCAATTCTTATTTCCGCAAAGTCAGACTCAGAGCTCCTATACACAGGTCCTTGGGCGTACCCAGTAAGCTGTGTGTGCTCAGTGCGTGACAGTTTTAGGACACTTTCTCGTTCTGCTCAGTTTGGCCTCGTTCACATCAAACTTCCTTTTTAGTATAGGGTAGGACCTGAATAGTCTGCTAAAATAGCACCCCTACCTGCCTTCTCTAATTAGAGGATTTAGAGTTGGATGCAAAAGTGGCCTGGGAAAAATCAATTTCCTTGACTGTGAAGTTGAAACTGGACCCACTACCTTAGAAATTCACGTCTTACAATAAACACTCTCCAGGAATGAATTCTGCTGTGACTGAACTGAACTGTACAATTTAAGGGAAGGAAGGGGAAATAGAAGTGTGCTACACAGAACACACACCCTGGCTGTGCTTTCTAATGAGGTTAAGCAATATTATTATAGGCAAAACTGAGTAGATCCCCCCCATAAATTGTACGAAATGTAGTTTTGAAGTTTATCAGCACTTGTCTTTTTAGCTCCTTTTGTGCTTACAGTTCAGTCCTGCTACACTTGACAAGACACCATTGACAAGGGCCTCTTTCAGGTTTATATATTGATTTGTAAATTTGGGAAGCTAAAACATATGCTAAAAGAGATAAGCCATCTAGTTTTATTAGTTATTAGTATTCCATGGCTGTTACATCAAAGTACTACAAACATGGTGGCTAAGGCAACACAGATTCATTGTCTTGAGATCTGGTGGTCCGAGTGGGTGTAACTGGGCTAATGTCAGGGTGTCGGCAGGGCTGTGCTGTCTCTGAAAGCTCTGGTGGAGAGTGTGTTTCCTGGCCTTTTCAGGCTCCTAGAGTGGGCTCACATTTCTTGGCTCATGGCCCCTTTTCTCCATCTTCAAAGCCAGCGATGGCCCGTCACATCTCTCACCCTGCATCACTCTGACCCTGACCCTCTCGGCTCTCTCTGTCACTTATAAGCATCCTTATGGTTACAATGGGCCCACCATAATAATGCCAGATCATTTCTCCAATCTCAAGGTCAGCTGATGAGCAACTTTAATTCTGTCTGCAACCTTAATTCTCCCTAGGCGTAACATACATATTCTTAGGCTCCAGGAATTAGGGCTTGGGCATCTTTAGGGGGCATTATTCTGCCTACCACATTATCTGACCTAAATTTTAATATGATTATGTTGGGTGATGCCTTGACACTGCACTGAAGGGTGGGGGGGCAAGTGTAGGAGCAGGAAGATAAGTTAGGAAGCCAAATGAAATAAAATGGAGGCTTAGACAAAGGTGGTAGCAGCAATGGAGGTGGCAAGAAGAACAGGGTCCTGCCTGTGTTTTGAAGATGATTTGCTGGCCTCTTAGGTGAGAGAGACAAGAGTCACGTGCATTATCTGAAATTTTTGGCCTAAGCCGTAGGAAAAAATAAGCTGCTATTTATTAGGATGGAAAAAACTGCTGAGAGAGTAGGTTTAAAGCTTCAGTGTTCTGTTTATGGAAGACTAAGAGTGCCTTCTAAAATAAAGAGGAGCACTGTCTTTTGGAAAACAACTTTTTGAACAACTTCTAATATAACTGAGCTGTCAAGAAGTTGGATTTGCTGGGAAAGGATTAGGAGGGTGATAAAGAAAAGAGAATTTTTTTTTTTGCCTTTGCAATGACTTCTGTGATTCCAGTGATTTCTAAACTACTGGACCATAGAGGCTGTTAACATCTTAATGTACCCCTGAGATCGCTTTGCATGGCCCTCTTTTGCCAGATCATCCTGAACTGCCTGTGTCAACACCTACTTGCACAAAACTGAAGAAATGGGTGTTTCTAAATATACCACAGTAATGCATGATGTGAATAACAGAGGAAATTGTGATAGGGAAGGTATATGGAGCTCTTTCAACTGTCTTCTCAATTCTGTAAATCTAAAACTGTCCTAACATATAAGGTTGATTGATAGAAAGAAACAAAGGAGGGAAGAAGGGAGGGAGGGGAAAGGGAGGGAGGGAGTGAGGGAAGGAGGAAGGAAGGAAGGAAAGAAGGAAGGAAGGAAAGGAAGGAAGGAAGGAAGGAAGGAAAGGAAGGAAGGGAAGGAGGGGAGTTTTATCCAGTACTGAGTCCCTAGGAAACACCCTCTTTCCATAGGAACTCTAGGTACTTCCATCCAAAATGAACTGAGTGGCAGTTCCATGTTGTTACTGGGTTTTTATTTCTTGTTTCTTGTATTTGAAGATTCCTTTCAAAGACCTCCTGACAGTGGATTATTTAGTTATTCCAATGGTTTTTTTCAGCCAAAGGAACCTGTGGAACTTGAAAACACAATAGTTAATATGTGTTATGAGAGGTTATTATATTTCAGGTGTTATGTTAAGCACTTTCCTTGTTATCCGATTTAATTCTTAGGACAAACCAATGTACTTAGGGGCTATTTTGGCTACATTTTGCAGGTGGAATAATTGATACCAAGAAAGGGTAAGTATTGACAGATAGGAAATAATGATTTTGGACTTCCGGCCCAGGTAATTTGACTATAGATACTGCTTCTCACTGTTGTACCATATTTTATCCCCAAATTGATCCATGCCATCTATTTGTGCTTGAAATTATTGTGTGTGATTGGTGTTAACTTGCCCCTATCCCATAGCTAGCTTTCTGCTCTTTTCTGTGTACTTTGCAAGAAAGCTAAATCTAGTAGAATCTGACTCTCCAAATGGAAAGGAACTTCTAGCCGAAAGTGCCATCGTGATCCTGCTGCTAGTCAGTGCCAAGGCTCCCGATGCCTGGTCATGGTGAAGCATTGAGCGCTGCCAGACTTTGGCATGCCACATTCTCAAGGCATTTGTTCTGCACTTCAGTTTCCACTGAACACCTGGCTGGAGTAGCCCTGCCACTCTTTTAAAAGACCCTCTCTCCTGACAATGGCGCAGCCACTCAGTCCAGCACTGATCTTTCCTCATCTGGCATCAGCAGGAAACCGAGTGCTCACCCTGAGATAACTTGATAACTGCTCCGTTAACCCTGATTTTACAATATTTAGGAGCAGGCTTCCTTGTGTATGACTTGACAATGAGCTTCACGAGGACATGGAGTATGTCTGTTTTGCTCACTGTGATATTCCTAGTACCAAGCAAATTATTAGGTACTGAGTAAGTTCGTGCTGAGTGATTAGTTTATGCTCTACCATGAGTGCACACCTTGGGAATTCAGGTGACTTTGCTCCAGTAATGTTCACAGGCTGTTCTCAGTGCCACCGAACGCAGAAGAGGAATGACACTGCACCTCAGTCCTCTTAGGCTCTTTTGCTGACTTAGAAATGGCCTTGTGCACCCACTCTGTGGGAGAGGTTTGGGTCCCATGCTACATCCCATAAAACCCAGCCCTCGTCCTGCCCAGCAGCGGGTACTTAGGGAACTTGAAGGCTGTTGACTAATGGCAATCACACTTAAGAAAAGGAGAACAGATACTTCACATGTAGGAAAGGCTGAGGACTAGTATAGAGTGAAAAACATTTTCTTTGAAAAAGTTAGTGAAGCCCTCGAATTTCCATCTGCCATCACTTCACATTTCTCCGAGATCTTGAGTCCACTCAGGGGACGGGAACTCCTCTGTGTTTTTGTGCAGATTTTTATAATGTGCTCTGAGATGGCATCCTTATCCAGGTCTCTTTTGTGCTGCATGCAGGTGAAGTGTTTCTGCAGTATCTCAGGGATATGTTACCTTTAAGTTCCCTCCCCTGCACACATACACACTGACTTGTTCTATGGGGTTGGATTTTTACTGGCCAGGTGAGAAAGTGATACAAAAACAATTTAAAAAATAATCTGTGTTGTGTGACATCTCCTTTAATGTATTGATGAAGCTATATTACTGTTAGCAAACACAGAATTCTTCGTTCAGTTCAAACACAGGCAAATATATGGACCCAGTGCTAAATAGTCCCTGTTTTCTTTTTTTCTCCTCAGGCAAGAAAACTGATCAGTGATTTTGCCATTATCTTGTCCATTCTCATCTTTTGTGTAATAGACGCCCTGGTAGGTGTGGATACTCCAAAACTGATTGTGCCAAGCGAGTTCAAGGTAGGTGAGCGTCTGTCTTTTGGTCATTCCTGAACTCTTTGGCCTTCCTTCCTTTCCCTTATTCTTTTTGTCACATCTCTCCCTAGTTAGTTTTGTATGATTATTCAGTTTTTCATATAACTCAGTAATGTTCTCTTGCTAGGTGCATGTATTTACATTTTGTCTGTTTCTTTATTGAAATTAAATGCCTGAATAGGATCAAATGCAAAGTTCACAGTATATTGTTTTTTATAGAAAAAATGCCTTATAAGCCAGGCAGTGAAAGACAAATACCATACCATCTCACCTATAAGTAGAACCTAATCAAAAAAACAAACAAGCAAGCAAAATAGAACCAGAGACATTGAAATAAAGAGTAAAACCGACAGTGACAGAGGGAATGGGGGTAGGGATAACAGGGGGCAGGGGAGGAAGGGCCATCAAGGAACATGTATAAAGGACACATGGACAAAGCCAAAGGGGTAGGTTCAAGGGTGGGAGACAGGGATGGGTGGAGCATGGGGCTGAGGTGGGATGAAAATGGAGACAATTATACTTGAACAACAATTTAAAAAAGGAAGAAAAATGCCTTATAATAACATTACAAACTCTGCTTTATACTTTTAGAGTATTTTAAAATTTCCAAAGTATTTTCATACAACTTACCACTTTGATCCTTAGCATAATTCTGGGATGTAATATAATTATCATCATCCTGATTTTATGAAGTTAGTGTTTAGGTTATAATAGTTAAGCGAAATGCCCATGATTACATTACTAATTCAATGCTCTGTTTGTGCTACCAAACTACCTTCCATATATACACACATTTATGTATAATGTGCATTTTAATGATCACAAACAAGATATAAAATTTATTTATGTTATAAACCTATTGGTATGTGCAGGACTACTGACTAAAATTTACATTTCAGTCATTCTGGAATATCTGAACCTAATTTTCCATTATTAGTTTTTTACCTATATTCTAGAATACTCCTAACCTCTCTCTCCATCATGGAGACCATATACTTCCTAAGACAAACTAAATTGACTGTAGTTTTAGCTTACTAACTACTCAGTGAGGAAGGAATATCTAGAGCAAAGAGGATATTTTTGCATTATCTCTGCCATCACATGTTAATTAGCAAAGATAAGTTCTCATGCATTTAATCATTAGTTCATTTAAGCCATTATTTCCTGGATGTTTGCTTTGAGTCAGGCTCTATACTGGATGTCTGGAATGCACTGATTAGCAAGACTGAGTTCCTTTCCTTACAAGCTCACAACCTGGTACAGATAGTAGAATGGGGACAGGTGCAGTGATGGAGTTATGAGTGAAGTGAGACCAAAACCAGAAATAGCTTCAGAGGACGACTGAGGCTTTTTTCATAGTAAATGTGGGGAAAAAAATCATAAATAGGATTCTATGTTGGTTTACTTGTATTGCTTAAAGTTAAAAAAAAAAGGGTAGGAAATATTTTTTTGTAGTAGAGATGTATGATCTGCTGAGAGAAGATAGATTGGGAGCTAGAAAAACCATATTTTTCATTTTCTGTGATATTTTTGAGGGTTGCACTAGTTATTTTGGGTTGTTTTTCATACATAAAATAAGAAACATCAGAGTGTTAAAAATATTTGAGTAGAGCATATAAAATATTTGTAGTGTTTTATACATTGTATTTTGAAACTATTACAATTTGGCAGTATTAGAAACAACTTCAGTATAGCTGCTGAAGTCCATGAACCAAGTCCGTGGTAGCTTTGTAATTCCTCGCCGGTCTCTTTACTGAGTAGTGTATCTGGGTTTTTCTTATGGCTGGCCCTTAAACTTAAATTACTTTCTTCCATGTTGAGCTCTATCTTAGATTGTTTTTTTCCACTAACCTATATTCTTAGTCTCCTTAATTTAAAATAACCTCCTTTAGAAGACTTTTGGTGAATAATCTTCTTTGTCCACTCTATGAGTAAAACTATTTCCATTTTTCAATGTGTTGCGTCTCCAAACGTAAAAGCGTGTCTCTCCCACTGATTTTTCACCAAGTAGCATGCATTAATATTGTTTGTTTTCTCTGTTCCTCAAGCCAACAAGTCCAAACCGTGGTTGGTTTGTCCCGCCATTTGGGGCAAACCCCTGGTGGGTGTACCTTGCAGCCGCCATCCCTGCTTTGTTGGTCACCATTCTGATTTTCATGGACCAGCAAATCACAGCTGTGATTGTAAACAGGAAGGAACATAAGCTCAAGGTAAATGTTCATAATAATGGTTACCATTGCCTTCTACTTCCTTTGAAGTTCTTGAAAAATGAGTATTGATTCAAAACTGAGATGGTTTTATGGGGAGTTATATTGCAGCCAATGTTCTTTAAGACTTGGCAAGGGCCTGGGAGCATCTATTGTTGACACGTCTCCTCAATATAATCCTTTAGGAAGATTTCATTTAAATCTGAAAGGGTTGTTTCGCATTGTATTTCCTTAGCCACCAGGGAGAGCAATAGAAACGTTTTACCACTCGGCCACTGTCACCCCACATCTGATTTTAATGTGCTGATTGTCCTTAATGAAGACAATGACAAATGCTCTTTCTGAAACTGCTGAGACCCATAGATGCAGACAGCAGTGTGGTGATGACCAGGGGGAAAGTGGATGCGGGAAGGTAGTCAAGGATAAAGGGAGTCAAATGTATGACGACAAAAGGAGATGACTTTGGGTGGTGAACACACAACACAATATACAAATAATGGGTTATAGAATTTTGCACTTGAAACTTATACAATTTTATTAACCAATGTCACCCCAGTAAATTTAATTAAAGGAAACTATTGAGATAACAATGTGGATTTTCTTCGTTAGTTGGTTAATGTGGTGAGTTATATTAATAGGTTTTTCTGTTGTTGGACCAGTCTTGCAGCCTGCTAGGGTATAGTTTCTTTTTTATATATGGTTGGATTTGGTTTGCATATATGTGGGGGTGGAGGAGATTTTTGTGTCTCTGTAAGAGTGACATTGGCCTGCAATTTTCCTTTCTTACGGTGTCCCTGTTCAATTTTGGTATCGGGGTATACTGTCCTTACAAAAGCAGCTGGAAAATGTTTCTCCTTCTATCCCCCTTCTATTCCCTTCTCTCAAGTACAGTATAATATTCTCTTCATTTTGTGCAACATGCCAATCAATTTTCTGTTCTTTGAATGATCAGACGTGCTTGTAAAACTAGCCAGGAGGTTTCTGTGTAGAACTTGTAAAACTGGTGATCAAAATGTTTTCATGGTTATAAAACACTCAGGATTTCTATTTTTTTCTTTAGCAACTTTTAAAGTTTTTTCTATTTCCCCATATTTTCAAATGTATTGACATGTTGTTTATAATATTATCTTTTGTTGTTTTTCTAAATCAGTTTTTTCTTTAAAATTTTTAATATTCTTGAGTTGTCTTTTCACCTTCCTTGTGCAGTCTAGCATGAGTGTTGATAATTGTACTATTCTGATTTCAAAGAAGCAATTTTTTACTATATTAATTTTCTGTACTACATCATTGTTTTGGTAATATTTTCTTTGTTTT
>VMDR010015751.1:0-21927 GCA_007922815.1 Macrotus californicus | reverse complement strand
CACGATCTGGCCCTTTACAGAAAATGTTTGCCTATCTCTATTCAAGATGGTCCTCAAAATCAGATGCCCCACCCTCAGAGATTATAACATGATTAGTCTGCAGAGGGTCCTAGTGACCAATGCCCAGAGATTCTAATGTGATTGGTCTGCAGCAGGAGCTGACATCAGGCTTTTCAAGTTCCCAGATGATCCTGTTGTATATACAGATTTTTGAACCCTTCAATTAGGTAACCTGGATATCTTCAACAGTCTATGATTCTTCTCTCTTTCTCTGAGGATATATATTTTCCCTATTTAGATAAGAAAATACTATCTTCTACCTACCTTAATAAGTGTTCTCAGCAAAGCAGAATAGACCTTTGCATCACCAGAAAGACATCCCCCATATCCTGATCTAGTGCTTTACTAAAAAAAGATCTCAAGCTCCAACCCATACCTATTAAATAAAAGTCTCCAAGAGGTAATTGTAACCAGGAGGTCGAGCCTGGGGATCTCGACTGCTCAACCCGAAAAGACCACAAGGATGACTGGATGGGGCAGACATAGCCTTTATTATTCACATTACAAGGAGCACCAACAGCGGCAAATCTACGGAGCAGGACCGCACTCTGTGAATCCAAGACTTGTTTTTAGGGGTCTCAGACAAAGGGGGCATGTGTCCTGTGTGTGACTCTAAACCACATTACCGCACTGTGTACATGCAAAGAGAAAAGGTCAAGAAGCAGCCACACAAGACAAGAAGCCTCTCTCAAAAGGAGATAAGGAGCGAATTACAATCCATCTCCAAGCAATATACATTTCTTCTGGCCTGGAGCCCTCCATCCAGCCTTCTATTATGGGGGGTTGGAGGAGCCATGTTCAGCATGAGCCCACAGTAATAACTTTGAAAAGCTCCCCAGGTGGTTCTGATGAGTAACTAGATCTGAGAACTAATACCCAGCAATGGCAAGCTCTACTAGGGCTGAAATGTCCATGGTAGACTCTCATCATCCAGGGTGTCTCTTTTCATGGCTTCTAAATATTCAGAGGTCTAGCGTAAAAATCTTTAAAGCATGGCATCTAAACTCCAAAAGGTAAAAATGAAGAAGCTGCAAGCCTCTTAAGGCCTGGACTAGGACATCCCAGCATGTCACTGTCACATTCTGTTTATTGAAGGAAGTCAGCCCATATTCAAGAGGAGGAGAAGTAAACATCTTCTGATGTGAGAAGTAGCATGCATATACAGGCAGGTAAGATATTGGTGGTACCCATATTTAGTGACTACCAAAAGAATCCATAAGAAAGAAGAATAATACAATGATGACATCAAGTATTAGGATTGTGGAAGGAATAAAATAAAGGTCTGATCAAAAGGAGTATGAACAATGGAAAGGAGCATCCAACAGGAATGTTTCTCAAATAAATCTTTGAACTAAGTTGTTTCAACTAAGACATTGAAATTGAGATATTTGAAATATTTTTTTAATTAGACATTAAATGACTTAGGCATTAACAACACAAAAAAAAAGTGAACAAGGGAAGCATTCCAAATGGAGAGGATTTGTGGAACACAGAGGTACAAAGCACAGTGAGAGCCAGAGCTGTAAGCACCTCGGTAAGAGCAAGGATGTATGTGGGTGGAGCTGCTGCCCCGCAGACACTGCACACAAAGTTCTGGAGCTGATGAAAGATGTGTACACTGGAGAGAGAAATTTCTACATCCTCAGAACATGAATGGAGGCAGAAGGGCAGAAGGTGAGCTAAAATAGAGTTATGTGGAAAACAAAATATAGTGAGAAGGGCACAAGACCAGGAACAGAGCTCTGGAGATCACTGGCATTTGAGATCCTACATGGGAGGCATGAGAAAGAAAAGCAGGAGTAGGAGGACAAGTTACTACAGAAGTATCTAAGAAGAAAGGGAGAGTTTTCAGGAAGGATTAATTGTTCAGCAGTGTCAATTGCCACAGAAAGTGGGTCAAGACAAAAGAAGAAAAGCGTTTAATAGACTTGATGATATGCAGGCCATTGGTGAATTCAAGGGTTGTTTCAACAGAAAAGGAGCAGAGACTAAAATGTACAGGGTTAAATAGAAAAAATTGAGAAAATAGAACATGTTAATGTAGCCTAACTTATGGAGGCACTGCTGAGAATAGCAGAGAAAGCTGACAAATCTAACAGTCAAAAGTGTTACTAAGGCATTGACCCATGTACATCACTACATATTAAATGTTGACTGAATGTGAACGAATGAATAATATGTGGTATAAAGAAGTACTTGACTTTCATAAAAAGGTAATAAGTTATTTAACCTGTTCATTCCAAATTAAAGTTCTCAGCATGGCACATTGATATAACCATGATTGGGTCCAAGAAACCCTGGATTAGTTACTTCACTTATGGTCATTTTTTGTCAAGTGCTAACAAATCTGTAGAGTGAACATATGTACAATTATGAGCAACTAAGGAGAGCTCAAGGCAAAAAAAAATATGAACTGAGTTCTGCTCCAGGTTTCTAACCACTCACTTATATGACCTTGAGTAAGTCTCTTCAACTCTCCAGGTCTTGGTTTGCTTTCTGTGTAATGAAGTATGAACTGGATCAGGGAGAGAAACAGGCATCAAGTGATTTCAGAAATTTGCAAACCCTAACTAGAACCCCAATGACCAAAATTAGGTATTTTTGCAAGGAAAAATTGCTATCAGTGTTAACAGTGATTTTTGCTTTGACTGTATCTGGAGGTACATATTCATTTCACAAAACATATTCCATATCAAGTAGGTAAAATAATCACATACATATTACATGCTAAAGATGAAAACTAGGGAAATGCTTTTAAAATATAAACCAGAAACACAATGCAATGAATTTGCTACTTGCTGTTTTCCTATTTTAATATTAAATAAAATTTGAAAAATATATGACTGTACATACACATATACAGGGATGGACAAAAGTAGGTTTACAGTTGTTCATAGGAAAAACAACTCAATAATTAATAAATAATAACAGCAGAATAAACTCCCAGCTGTAAACTTACTTTTGCCCACCCCTGTGTATTAGATAAGTCTGGAAAAGAGAAACCACATTCAATAGGGGGATTTAATGCAGAGAATTGGTTTTGCAGGTGTTAGAGGGTTGAATAAGCAATAAAGGAACAGTGATGTAACCCAGAAAGCAGCCACAATGCCTGAAGGTACAAGAACAAAAAAAGAAATACTGGGGAAAACCAGAACCTAGGAGCTAGAAGAATGAGACCCCAGATTTGACCCTTTATAGAAGGGGCTTGGGTTGGCTACTGCTGGTACCTCTGAGGGATCACCATGAGGTTGGTTCTGGATGTGCCAAAAGGAGTGGAGGCTAGAGTCACTTCCATAGCTGGGACCACCAGCTGATGCTTAGGAGAGCTGCTATTTTGGAATTGAGGCAAAAAGAATAGTCGAAATTTAAAAGCAGGAACAAAGTCTTATCTCCTGTGCCCCTGGCTCGACCTCCATCCCTTCAAGCCCTACTCTAATGCCTTCTAGAAACTGGCAAGGAAATCTGAGGCAGGAAGTTTGCAGGGTCACAGCCCTAGCACCAGAGTCAACTGGGAGGACGCAGAGCTGAGAGACAATTGATAAATTAGCTGGCACAACTTATTCACTCAGGAAAGTGAAGGTTAATTGCATCGTAGTTAATGGCACAAAGACCAATGCTGAAGAAAGTATCTTAGAGAATGTAAGAATTATGGATACATGAACAAATAAGCACATCTGAGTGGCAGCGGGTGGGAAGTGGTCCCATGCTTAGGGAGTGACTTGCAGAAAGAGGGACAGAACACAATCGGGCCTCGTGGAAAAGATCTCTCCTAAAAAGGGAAATGACACCAGTATGAAAATCAAAATCATAAAACTACAAGTTTTTTGTAATTAAATTAGGCCCAGGAGTAAGAATTAGTCCTTATGTTAGTGCCACAGACCATCATGAAATGTCCAACAAGATGCTGCTGCCTGACATCTAGGATTACTGGGCTCAGACAACCTTGAGCAAACTGTGCAAGTACCCTGAGGTTGAGATAGACCAACAGTGACATCTGCTGCCTGGAACTTATTTTTAAAAGGGCCAGACTCAACATTTCAAAGTTTCCTGCCAAACCACTGGACTTCTGCTGGAATGAGTCAGCACTCCTGGAACTTCTGTTTGTCATCTGTGCCATTGGAGGATTTTCTAAGTGAACACAGAACATGGGAAAATGAGAGAATGTTTGAAAATGTAACTAAAACAAACAAAAAACAGTGGGGGTGGAGGCCTAAGTGGTGAGAAAAAGAGACTTCACTTTGTCTTTCTCATACCAGTTTTTTTTTGGCTGGTAAATTCAAATTAATTTTGTAGTTGTTAGCAAGCATAAGCATATCCTCAGTAAAAAGAAGGATTAATTTAGCTGTTGCCAGCTTCGATGGATTTCAACCCAAAATTTACAGCATTATATCCAGACCAGAAAAAAAAGTCCAGTGATCAAAGGAGAGTACGTGGAAAATGTTTAGTTACTCTCTTAGGAAATGTCTTCCTAGTTATCTAATTGTTTACCTAGATTATATCCCCTTCGACATCTGCTAGCTCTTAAGCTTTTTCTTTTCTGAAAGCCAATAAAACAGGAGACTTAAATCAAACATCAGAGCTTTTAAAAAAAAACACATAATCACCAGTGTAAAGTGGACGCCATGGCTCATATATAAAAACTAACAAATTCAAGAAAATTATGGGTTAATTTATTTACTCAAAAAAATATGGCGACTGATAATGAATCCCGACTCTGGCTACCATAAAGGATGAACAAGGAAGGCAGGTGTTGCCATGAAGGAGAAATAAATTAAGAGTTCTGACTTCTAGCACACGTGCTGATGAGGGTGTTACTCTAGGGTGACACTCGCTAAATGTGTCACCCTGAGGAAATCATATAGAAATCCTGTTTTCTCTACTGCAAAATGACAGGATTGGACTATGTAAGAATGGAAAATGGGTTTGACTCATTTTCCTTCTTTGGTTAACTAGCAATGGCTGCTTATGAGTAATCCCAAAGCTGTATCCAGACTCACTGGAAAAGATGGTGACTAATTAGAAGAGTCTGCTGTGGGCAATATAAGCATGGAGTGGCAGCATGCATGCTACATATACACCAAGCTCAGACAAAATCATGCCTCCCATTTTTTGCAGCTATAAATTCTGCTATTGGCTGTCATTTTTAGTGCTAATATGTTTCAGCTACGCAAGAAGCTCAACAGACATTCCCTCCAGTCTTTACCACAGTTTAAACAAGAAAACGCAGATACATTAAATCATTTTCTCAAAGCTACATAACATACCTGACTCAATTATTAACATAATATCCCAACATTCTCTATTATAAGTAAAATCTTAACTTCTCATATTTCATATCACATCCCCTAGTCTCTTGAAACACAAAGCAGTATTATAACATGTCTGTGTCTTGTCTGATAATACTTGATACACCCAGATTCCTAGAGAAAAGAGGGTGAAGATGTGGACATGAAACTTGCCTAGCGCACATAATCATGAAGGGGCGGAGCAGGAGCTTCAGGGGGAAAGTGCTGAAAGAAATGTTTGTTCGTTTGTTTTCAACAAAGTCTATGAAGGATTATATGTTGACAATTAAAAGTGACAAAGGAAAAAACAATAACGAAAGGTCATGTTCAACTTTAAAGCAAACAGAATTCTAAACAAAATCAGAAGGATACAAAATTAAGAATTTGAAAGAGCTGTAAAATCAGGACATCACGTGTTGGGTCCACACAGGCAAGTTAATGGGCACAGTACTCGGGGACGTGCCAGGTGCCTGCCAGTGTTTGGCAGAAACTCTTTGGCGATGATAGTTTACAAATAATTCAGAAAATAGAAATATTTTTGAAGCTTCTTTAATTTATGAAATATTTTAATATTTATAGATTATAATGTCCATGTACAGTAGACAGCAAGACATTCTCATTTTCAGTTAGAAAAAACTAACTCTTCCCATCAGAATACAGAATTCTCAGAAGTCTTTGAAAGGAGCATCACAAAATTGCTCTATCCTAACTAATTACAGAATTACATGCTGATGCTCTCCGAGTACATATTTAGAAACTTACAGTTGCCTTTAGAAAATTATCCAGCAATATAGATTAGTAAAAAGCTTTAAAGAAACCAAACGCAAGAGTGTACCCATAGGAGAAAAATGATTATTAGTAGCCAGATTGGATCTCATATCAAGGTACATCATGGTCTATGATTAGCTGAGTGATTCATTTATGTTATAAACATTTATTCTTCATTTATTATGAGCTAGGCACTCTGAAAATCACCAGTAACACATTATAAAACAAAATAGTACTAACTTCCAGGCATAGGCATCTGAATAAGTTAAAATACAATGACAAGTAAATCAACTGGATTATGTTTGAAGTACATATGTATTACATGAAAGTGAAGTAATTAATTTTCTCTCATGAGATGAGAGGGATCAGAAAGATACATAAGTACAAGGCTGAACTGAGAATCAGTAAGTTTCTTAGGACAGTAACTTACATATTATTTATATGATATTAACATATGAAAAGTGTTAAAACCATAGTCATAGATCCTTAGGTTAGCCTCAGTCATAGTTATTTGCATAATTATTAAAGCAAAGTGTTGCATTATGTTTCACCCCTGTTATTATAAGGTAATATTGTTCTGAGATGCGAGGGTCCATCAGTTATCATGCACTAAGAAAGCCAACACAAGGAGGTTCTGCAGAGTGTTACTCCACATGCACTCTGTGACTAATTCTGTTTGTAGAATGAACTGAACCATGGTCACAGGTCACACATGCAGCCAGCCAAGAGAATGTTTCCAGAGTGTAATTGTTCTGGGCATCAAGGCACTTTACAGCGTGTTCCCATTGCTTTTTGATACTTCATGGCCAGGAGACTGCTGAGAAAATATTATTCACCCGAATTAGACTGGACTAGTCAACCACCTGGTTATTACATCTCCATGTCAGCACAAGTGGTGTCTGCAACCGAACTAACCAGATGTTTCCAATTTCTCTACCTTCTGAACTACAAGTTGAGTTTTTTTTCCCCCTGACTTTGAAATACTTTAAACAAAAGACTTTCTGTAATGTCTCAGGAAACTTACAAAATTAAATCCTGGTTAATACCAGAATAAGAGTCCTGGCTCTCTCTCCTGCTACTGCCACACTGATGGGATTTCCACCTTGCTACTAACTGCCTATGAGATTCTCCACAGAGTTTTTAGCTCTGAGAGTCTTATTCATTCTCTAAAAGTTTCCATCTGGCTAACAAATAGAAAAACATAACTAAATTCTGGAGGTAACCACATGTCGTATTACCTAAAATAAATGATATTTTAAACTAAGGCCTTGAAGTCGACAAAAGTGACTGAGTCACATACCCTGAAAACCAGCAGTTGCATTTCTAAAAAATTATGCAAAGATTTTTACACATGTTCACAAGGAACCATACCCAGGACATTTATTGCAGCACGGTTTATAAGACCTGGCACTTGAAAACAACCTAAGCATCTGTTTGTAGGAGATTAGTAGAAAACTTGATGTATATTTATACAAGGAATAATATTCAGTCCTTAAAATAACTAGATAGCTCTCTATATAAAATAATCTGAAAAATCCCTGTAATAATTGTTAGATAAAATACAAGATAAAGAACTAGGCCCAAAAGTTCCATGTGGGCAAAAGTAGGCTTACAGTTGTGAGTACACAAAATACTGTTTATTCTTGTATTATTATTTATTAATTATTGTATTATTTTCTAAATGAAAAATGTAAATCTACTTTTGCCCCACCCTGTATGCAAACACATACAATATATACTGTGCAATTTTCTGTAGCTTTGAATTTTACTATGTTGTCAGGTATAAGTATTATCTACCCAAAAATTAAAGAAGTTTGGTGAAAATAAAGTAAAATCCAGATTTAAAAAATGAGGCCCTTAGGAAATGGCACACAAAAACTAATGGAAAATGGACATGAGGGACATGATGGAAGAAGGGAAGGAAGAAAGAAAAGAAAATTGTGAGAATTCTAGCTTCTGAAACTATGGAAGGATCTCTCTCTTATTCTCACCAGTGAAATTTTCAACTTGTGTTACACGTTGGCCTGCCTCAGCTCTGATTCTTTGCAACCCCTCAGGAGGGGCGTTGACCGCAGACTCCTCTTCGTGAACTCCCTTGCTCTAACTCCTGCATGGCTCTAAGGCAGTTCTTCATCTCACGCCCTGAGATCTTCCTTCGAACTTTTGGCAGTAGGCACTTCCCAGAGCTCCCAGTTCAGATATTCCCTTGATGAGATAGTCCACTCACTTTTTATCTGTAGATGACTCACAAAACGACACTTCCAACATTTGTCTCCATTCTGTCATTTGTCTCTTGCCCTTTTTCCTTTTTCATTCTCATTACCTTCCAACATATGCCCATTCTCTGATTGCCACCCCAAAGAATTTCCACCCCAAACAATGAACTTAATCTTTCCTATCTCTCCTGCTTTCACATTTTATATATGTATATTGCGCTTCTTTAAAAACTAATTGTCAAATTCCTCAAAGTTAAGATTTTTACAGCTATCATAATATCCAACCCCTCCTTCCATCCTTCCTCTATGCCAGATTATTACCAAATAAATTCTTGTTGACCATTATATTTTTATGAATAAACAATTCCTTCCTCATATAAATGTCAGGTTTAATATATAATTTGGTGTACATAATAGGATATTGGGATTTTATTTGTGAATTATTTATTTATTGCTAATCTAATTATTCCACAATGGATTTGAAACAGTCTATGTTAGAATATTTTGTTTATGTTTCCTTTCTCATTAGACTAAGCTTTCTGAGGCTAGTGCCTATACACTATTTGTTGTCATTTGCTAGGGACCAACTCCCATTAGGAGATTATAATAATGTTAGGAAAGAATGAATATAAGAAGAAGGAAATGCATGATCATAAGTATTTTCCAAAAAAAATTTCAACATTTAGTAAACTAATCCTTTTCTAATAAAAGAAATGGTTCGTATTCACATGGGGTTAATGGATTTGTCACTATTGTAGCAGGATGAATGAAACCCACAAATTTAGATGTATAATAAATTCAATTTTATTTCCCAATATACCATTGAATTATTATTATGATTCTGTAAGGCAGGCTGGAAACTTTAACTTGAGTCTTTTTGATGGTTCCCCTAATTCTCCAGGGTAAAGCTGAGGTTTAAAGGGGAAAAGATTTTGTAGGGTTAAGGATGAGAGGAGTTAGAAAACTGACATGGCACTGAGGTCACCTCTCGTATAAAGGTTACCACTGAGAAACGCATCGGGCCATGCCATGCCATTATGATCTTTCAGGCAGTTTCCTTCCCATTCTTGGAGCACAGGAGTCTGTCCAAAGTTCCCCATTCTCTCACGAAGTTGTTTCCTTGAGAGTGTCTTACCAAACCCCACCTCTCAAGGGCATTGCCAGGAAGCGCCATGGACACTCAGATCTCTAGGATACCATGGACATCCCAGGCTTCCTCCTCCTTGTCCAGTCTTTTTCTTTCTAGTCTCAAGGCAATTCTTCCTTCAAATACCCAGCCACAACACTTTACATTCACGTGGATTTTGTTTTACGATTCCACAAATCTTTCTCCATTAGCAGGTTTAGATTTCTAAAATAAAAGCCAAGTTTTATGTTTCTACCTGGCCACATCCTTATCCTGAGACAATGAGCACAGAAGGGAATATTTACTTGAATAGGAGGAGGGAAAGGAAAAAATGTAATGTGAAGCTTAAAACCAGGTTACAATATCAATATATTACCCCACTCTGATTTCCCCAGACCTTTCCATCATTTGTCTCTGTCTTCTCCTTCCTTTTCCGTTCTCACTGCGCTCTCACCTCACAGCACCGTCTTCTGGCACTTACCATCTCACACTTGGATTATGACAATAGCCTCCTTGAGTCTCCAATTCATGCAGATTTTCATCATTACTTTCCTCTATAAAACCATTTATCATGCCTTTGTTTAATCTTCTGTTGTCTGTTGCAGAAAATATAAATTCTTCTGCCAAGTTGAAAAATTTGCAAGGAATTTATTTGAACCTAACTTATTTTCACCTGATTCCAAGCTCTTAATCTGTTTTCCAAGAAGACCAGAACTTCCATTGCTTCCACTTATGCTTACCATACTCATCCCTACTTTAGTTCACATTGTTTCTCTCATCTTAGATGTCCTCAACCATTGTCCTCTTATGGAAATTCTATCCAACCTGTAGGACCGACTCTACATTCACCACCATATCCAGTGAGTCTACTTCTCTTACACATAGTAATTTCTCCATAAACCATGTGTTACCCAACTTAATGTTTAATTATGTATAATGTATTTCTTGAATTGATCTTGTTTCACATATTTTGTTGTTTGCTCCTTTCCCTAATTGCAAGCTTCCTGAAGGCTCTAATCTCTTTCATTATACCCAAAAAAGAATCTGAATGTGATAGACATGTGGTAGGATGAAGAAATCTCTTAAAAATTCATAAAATTTAAGTAATAATATAATCTTATGGATAGGAAAAAACTCCCCCAAAAAGTACAATGCTAATTAATAAAATTTATTTTCATACCTGTAAATGTAACACTTAGATATGAAAAATAAAACATATATGATCACATACATGACCATTATGACAGGATAAAAGTATATTAGATCATATTTTTAAGACATTTGTCCACTTTCTTACACAGGCTAAAATGCATAAAACACAGACAATGAGGAGACAATGATTTTAATACTACAGATAAATTTATCACCTTGAGTCTTTTTCAAAGCTTTCAATTGCTACCATTCATAAAGCTTGAAAACCAAGAATTTCACCTATGTGATTTTTAGATAATCGTATAATGGGTTTATAAGGCTATTAGACTCTTAAAGAAGAATGTAGAATATTGTAAATGTTTCAAATCAATAAAAGTATTCAGCTAGTGCCTTAAATATAGAGAGCATTTTCCCTTACCCATAATTTCTCTCCTAATTTTACCAACAGCATTCTGTCAACTCAGTACCCTAAAACCACAATGATGGGAAAGTATCAGTCATTTGTTTCCTTCTTACATTGTGTGAGTTATTAGCCAAGAACGCAGCTGGATGATTAACTACTTGTCTTAGTTTAAAATATTCCAGTTGTGTCCTCACTGCCAGAATTTTTTTTTCATTTTTGATTTATAACTTCCCTGACAAGCATATTATTAGCTTTACATCTCTGCAGTTAAATGCCAAATGTGAACAATAAGTTATTGAGTGTATCAGCTTCCCTGTTCTAAGGAATACTAGTTTCTACTTGGTGAGAAAATGTTCATGGGAATACTCCATTTTTTTAAATTAAAAATCCAGCCCTGGCTGGTGTGGCTCAGTGGATTGAGCGCGGGCTGTGAACCAAAGGGTTGCTGGTTTGATTCCCAGTCAGGGCACATGCCTGGGTTGCGGGCCAGGTCCTCAGTATGGGGCGTATGAGAGGCAACCACACGTTGATGTTTCTCTCCCTCTCTCCTTCTCTTCTCCTCTCTCTCTAACAAATGAATAAATAAAATATTTTAAATAAATAAATAAATAAATCTTTAAAAAAAAAATCCAAACTCACATCCTGGTCAGCAATTAAATGTTATTTATATGCATTTTCACTTCATACATTTTTGAAGTTTTTCATCACACTGAATAATGTTTAGATCACATTTTTAATTACCAATGTTGTCATTAAAAAGAAAAACAAAAATTAAGTTATTATATTCTATATAATCTTTGAAGGAATAGGTCTTCCTAAAGAAGATACTCTTTGAAACAGATAGAAAGAAATTTCTTCGTCTTTTTTAACATTGATTTCTAAATAGTAGCCTGAAGACTATGCAGAAGCCTCAGTGGAGGCGATGCCTTCCTAGAAAGGCTGGCCTCCTCAGAATTGATTACCATCTCCTCTCCTGGCCACTACACTGATGTTGACAGCCAAGTGTTACCAAAACCTGACTCAAGAATGTCTACCTCTGAGAAAAGGGATTTTTCACCAACATTGCTTTAAGGCCTGGATAATGTGAACTGGTTCCTACCAGGGAAGCATGCCTGGAGTGGCTCTTGGAGGCCCTAACCAGGAGGGGACCTGAACTTAAAGGTGGATTAGGGAAAATTTGTGAGATGGGGCACTCTCTGTGACTCAGGATTTAATGCTGGCAAGCTGATATGCTGCTGGGATGATTCCTGGAAACTTGGCTAAAATGATGGCCTTTTATTAAATAAACTTGAGGTGCTAAAACTGCCCTGGTAGAATGCTGAGGAAATGAAACAAATATCCCAGAAAAGTGAACATGTTAGAATGAGCCTATTACAATAGACTTGAATCTATTACACAAGACACACTTATGTAATAAGCATGGAAAGGTCTGGAGAACATTTCGTTAACTATGGCGAAAAGCAATGCACTGGAGAGAGAGAGATTCCACCACTGCTGAGAGGCTTGGCATGGCTGTTGGCTACAGGCTGAGACAGATGGCAGGACAAACTGTGCGGAACTTGGTTCCCTCGTATCAGTGATGTTGGCAGAATTCCAGAGTGGCAGAGGCAGATGGCAGCACTTAATTATCAGAGGCAAGGTGCACGAAATAACTATAATTGGCAGCATGGTTGAGATAGCATCCAGGACACCTGACCCACAGAGAACTATCATGACGACTAACAGAACATGGTTCATAAGACCAAGAAAAATAGGCAGTAAACAAAAGACGTTCTTACATGCATACATATATACATACATATATACATACATACATACATAGAGAGATAAGCAGACGTATACAGTCAAAAGAGATTGAGAATGGATGAGCAGAAGGGTGATATAAGCTGCTTCACCGAAACAATGGAAAGCTATTCCTCACCTACATTTCACTCCTAAGCCAGTTCTTAGAAAAGAACTCATCACTTAAAACAGAGGTCAGATTTCCATAAGGAAAGACCCTAGAACACTGTAGTAAATAAGAGTAGTAATTGTTTCAGTCCTTCCCCACAGTGACCTCGGGTCATTTATCAAATAATTTACACTGAGGAAAGGGAAACTAGGATATTTTTTTTAAATATATTTTATTGATTATGCTATTACAGTTGTCCCATCTCCTCCCCACCCCCACCCTGCACACCCCTTCCCCCCACACTCCCCCTCTTTAGTATTTTGAGGGCTATTAAATCCAGGACTTAAACCAGCTTTGACAACAGGGACCACACCCATGCCACACCCACCTCAGGTAAGCTCAGAAACAAAGGCGACTGCATTGCAGGTGGTATGACAGAGCTGAGCGCCAACGGAAAGACTTGAAAAATTCAGGGAATGTGTTTCCCATTAAGAATCTATTTTTTTTAATATTTTATAGATTATGCTGTTACAGTTTTCCCAATTTTCTCCTTTTCCCCCTCCACCGAGTACCCCTTTCCCTCCAGCAATCCCCTCTTTGTTCATGTCCATGGGTCATGTATATAAGTTCTTTGACTACTCCAATATATTGTTCTTAACACCCCCCTACTTTGTACCTATCAATTTGTGCTTCTTAATCCCCGCACCTTTCTCCCCATTTTCTGTCTCCCCCCCAATTGATAACCCTCCAAATGATCACCATATGTATGATTTTGTTCCTGTTCTGCTTGTTTACTTAGTTTGTTATTTGGATTCAATTATTGACAGTTGTGAATTTATTGCCATTTTAATGTTCATTGAGTTTTTGGATCAGCTATATGCTAATGAATCTTAAAACCTAGAAGAAATGCATAGTTTTTCTTAAAATAATTTAATATGGCAAATCTCACAAACAGAAATAGAGAACATGAAAAGAAGACTAAATACTAAAAAACTTAAAAGTTGGTCCAAATAAAAGGTCAAAGTCTATAAAATAGTTTTTTGTCTTCTGTTCCAAGAGTAACATCTTTCATAAAAATTTTTAAAATTTCTTTTAGTATTATCTAGGACCTTCAATATGCTTTTAAATATTATCAGTAATAGTGAAATAAGTGTCTTCTCCCCTATCTTAAAGGTAACGTATCTGAAGTTTCTCCAGTAAAGTTTAATATATAAGGTTTATCAAGTCCAGAAAATTTCTTTTAGGTTTCTAACAGTTTTTTTATCATAAATATGTTCTAAGCTTTATCAAATGTTTTTTTCCTATATGTAATTAAAATTATTTTATACTTCTCTTAATCAATTAATGTGGTGAATTACTCATAAATTCTCTGATGCTGAAGCATCTTCACATTCCTGGGAATAAACCCTATTTGACTATGATGTATTTTTTATTCATGTTATTTATAAATTTATCATGATTTTATTCAGTATTATATATTTATTAAAATATTAACTTCAATTATGTGATCACCCACCTAGAACAATGTAAAGTAACAATAGCCTCTTATAGCTAATAAGAGATTTCAGAAAATTATCAAATACAAGATCAATTTCTTCTACATTATGATGTAACTCAAGGTATGGGCGACACTGGGATCTGGCTAAGGAGAGGTGAAATTGGTGATTCATTCAGGTTGAGTTTACCAAAGTATATTTGTAGTTCACAGACACTCCCACAGGTAGTAAAGTGGCTGCTACTTTTCTCAGAATAGAAATTACTTCAGGAATTCTACAACCCGCTGTGCTGACCCACGTGTCATTGTGACACAGAGGCTTAGGCAGAGAGCCCTACATCACCCAATAGGAAATGTGTGCATAAAGGAAGGGATCCAAGGCCTCATATGTACAGAGCCAGATATTTGTCTGGGGAAAATTCTGCCAATCATCATATTTATAATATTATAAGCAAAGAGCCAGTTCTCACCAATGCATGCTCAAAACAGAAGCAATCTCCTGTAGGAATATATGTGATAATGCAACTAGCATAGTTTTAAAGGCTCTATACATTTTTCCCTTTTTAAACATTAAAAAATAGTATTTATCATAATTCCTGGGTCTGTAGGACAAAAACCTATAGCTACACCAGTCACTGTGAGTTCATCTGTGTGTGTGCTTCCTTGCATTCCAATTATCAATAACAATTTTTTGACTACTCATGCAAGAGATGCAATTACCTTTCTATTCTCCCTATATATGGAATATATTACAAAACTGTCTGCACTTGAAGATGTGACTAAAAGTATGTACCAACTTCCATTTTCAGCTCTGACATGTAAAGGCTTTGAAAACATCACTTGCATCCTTACAATAAGAAAAAAAAATGCAACAAACTGAAAATTAGTGATTTCTTTGGCCCATCACAGAACTGAGGTTGCAAGACAAAAGGCCATTCCAATGGCTAGAGAGACAGGAGAATACAGAGAAAGACAGCTGAGATCAGTTTACCTAGAGAAGAAGGCGCTACAATCATAAACTGGTAGGAAAATTTACAAGGTAGTTTTGACAAATTTCTGGAGGCTGAGTGTGTACTAGCTTGAGAGTAAGAAACTCCTGGGGGCTACAGTTTTAGAGGCTCCCCGCTCTGGGAACCCCACCAGTTCTCATGAAAAGCCAAGAAAAAAATTACCTGTCTTTGACAGTAAGAGGAGAAAAGTAACCATTATGAAATATGCTTATTGCATTCACCATAACATAAAACTACTCTCCAATGAAAAAGACTTTACTATAGATTTATAAGCAGAAAGCAATTATCCAGCTTGTAAAGGTCATAGCCCAGGGACATGGGCCCACTAAAATAGATTTAATCATAAGTTTATAGAATACTTCCCCTCCTCCACTCCTTAGTACTATATCAAGAGGACTGAATACAATATCAGTGGTTAAAGCTTAAAGAGCTACAAGGCAAAGACTCTATTATAAGAAGGACTTCTTAGGAAAACCTAAAGACAACAGAGACAAAACAAAATCACTAGAGATATTCGAAGCCCCTGCAACTAAAGCTGTAAAAAACATTAAACATGGGTAACTCCTAGCCAGAATAACAGAGAACTTCACAATAAAGTCCTATTTATCTCAGTTCCTATTAACAGGTAATGTCCAGCTTTCAACAACAAAACCATAAAACTTTGAACCACATTAAAAAACAGAAGACTTCTGGCCAAGATGGAGGTATAGGTAGATACACTTTGTCTCCTCGCAAAACCAAAAGTAGGACAACAACAAATTTAGAAACAAAAAATAACCAGAACTTCCAGAAAATCAAACTGTATGGAAGTCCAACAACCAAGGAATTAAAAAAGAAACATTCATCTAGATCGGTAGGAGGGGTAGAGATGGACAGTCAGTGCAGAGAGGACTCACGGCAAGGTGGTGGCTGGAAAACCAGGCAGTCCCACATTTGCGTGTGGATAAACCAGGAGGAACAACTGGCGAGCAAGACAGACTACACAACCCAGGGTTCCAGTGCGGGGAAATAAAGCCTCAAAACCTCTGACTGAAAAAACCTGTGGGGGCTGAAGCAGCAGGAGAAACTCCCAGCCTCACAGGAGAGTTCATTGGAGAGACTCACAGGGTCCTAGAACGTACACAAAACCACCCACCTGGGAATCAGCACCAGAAGGGTCCAATTTGCTGGTGGGTAGTGGAGGAAGGGACTGAAAGCCAGCAGAGAACCAAGCACACAACATGGTTTCCTCTCAGATCCCTCCCCCACATACAGCACCACAACGTGGTGACATGGGTGCCCCCTCCCCCATGGATACATAATGCTCCACCCCATACTGTGTAACAAGAGCACCAAGCAAAAAAATATGGCCCAAATGAAAGAACAGATCAAAGCTCCAGAAAAAAATATAACTAAATGATGAAAAGATAGCCAACCTATCAGATGCAGAGTTCAAAACACTGGTAATCAGGATGCTTACAGAAATGGTTGAGCATGGTCACAAAATAGAGGAAGACATGAAGGCTATGCAAAGTGAAATAAAGGAAAATGTACAGGGAACCAACAGTGAAGGGAAGGAAACTGGGACTCAAATCAATAGTTTGAAACAGGAGGAAGAAATAAACATTCTACCAGAACAGAATGAAGAAACAAGAATTCAAAAAAATAAGGAGAGGCTTAGGAATCTCTGGGACAACTTTAAACATTCCAACATCTGAATCATAGGTGTACCAGAAGGAAAAGAGGAAGAGGAAGAAATTGAAAACTTATTTAAAAAAATAATGATTTCACTAATGAAGAACTTTACTAAGATGGCAAAGGAAATAGACTTCCAGGGAGCCCAGGAAGTAGAGTCCCAAAGAAGTTGGACCCAAGGAAGCACACACCAAGGCACATCATAATTACATTACCCTAGATTAAAGATAAGGAGAGGACCTTTAAAGCAGCAAGAGGAAAGGAGACAGTTACCTACAAAGGAGTTCCCATAAGACTAGCAGCTGATTTCTCAAAAGAAACCTTGCAGGCAAGAAGGGACTGCAAAGAAATATTTGAAGTCATGAAAGGCAAGGACCTACATTCAAGATTACTCTATCCAGCAAAGCTCTCATTTAGAATGGAAGGGCAGATAAAGTGCTTCCCAGATAAGATCAAGTTAAAGGAGCTCATCATCACCCAGCCCTTATTATATGAAATGTTAAAGGGACTTAACTAAGACAAAAAAGATAAAAAAATATGAACAGTAAAATGACAATAAACCCACAACAAGTGAACCTAAAAACACAAAAACAAACTAATCAAACAACCAGAACAAGAACAGATTCAAAGAAATGGGGATCACATGGAGGGTTAGCAGCAGGAAGTGGGAGGGGGAGAATGGGCAAAAGGTACAGGGAATAAGGAGCATAAGTGGTAGGTACAAAATAGACAGGGAGAGGTTAAGAATAGTATGGGAAATGGAGAAGCCAAAGAACTTATATGTATGATGCATGGACATGAACTAAGGTGGGGGAGTATTGTTGAGAGGGGGTGTGCAGGGTGGGAATAAAGGGGAGAAAGAAAGGGCACAACTGCAATAGCATAATCAATAAAATATATTTAAAAACTAAATAAATATGAGGAAACTGGAAAAAAACAGAATAAAAACACAGGCTAAAGACACAAAACAAGTATCAGAAGCACACTCAGATATGACACAGACTTTGGAATTATCAGATAGAAAATGTAATATGAATAATATGATAAGGGCTCTAAAGGAAAAAGTAGACAGAATGTAGGGACAAAGGAATTGTATATTTCATGTTCGTGAATTAGAAGACTAATTATTGTTAAGATGTCGATTTTTCTCAGTTTGATCTGTAGAATCAACATAATCCCAATCAAAATACCTGGAATCTCTTTTATAGATATTGACAAATTAATTCTAAAGTTTGTATGGAAAGTCAAAAGACCCAGAGTAGCCAATACAATGCTGAAGAACAAAGTTCTTCAGTTCAAAGTTCCAAGCACTGAACAAAGATACAGTAATGAAGAGAGTATGGTAATGGTGAAAGAATAAATACAAAGATCAATGAAATAGAATAGAGAACCCAGAAATAGATACACACATATATATTCAACTAACCTTTAACAAAGACTCAAGGGTAATTCAATGGAGAAAGAATAGTCTTTCCAAGAAAGTGAAATAAGCCAGGCAATGAAAGACAAATACCATTTGATCTTACCTATAATTGGAACCTAATCAGCAAAACAAACAAATGAGCAAAATAGAACCAGAGACATGGAAATAACAAACTAACAATGACCAGAGGGCAGAGGAGAGAGGAGTAATGGGGGAAAGAAGGGAAAGGGGCAAGTCGAGGAACATGGAGAGAGGACTCAGGGGCATGGACAATGGGGAGGGGGATTGCCTGTGGGAGTTGGGGGAGGGGGCAGGGCACAGGGCAGGGGAGAGCAATGGGGGGGAAGGCAGGACAACTGTAACTGAACAACAATAAAAATAAATAAATAAATAACATTTACTACTGCATTAAAAAATAAATAAAATCTAAAAGAAAAAGACAGAGGGCTGGAAGTCCATATGAAAAAGAAAAAGAAAAAATATCTATAGTTGTAACCGTTTAGCTTCAACACTGTCACAGATGCTAGTACTCAGACCCATCTCTCTGATTTATATTTTCAATATCAAGCTCTTCAGATTTTAACAATGGAAAATTGTAACGGGAAATTGTAACCTACCCCACCATTCTTTCGGGGAGGCATTAGAAATTAGTTGTCCCGTGACCATAATTAAGTTGGCCTATTCAGGTGATCACAAAGAAAAAAGGAAGGTACCATTACTTAAGGAATTCTATCCTCCTAAAGTTACTGTCTCACAAATGAATGTAGGTCATTCGACCACTACAAAATAGTAAACAGAAGTGATTTTTGTACCATGAGTACATGTTTTTGTTGTTGCTAACAACAAAATAATAACACTAAATATTTATTTTGTCTAGGCAGCATACTAAAATCCAGAATTTAAACAACATAATAAAAGTCCAGGTTCATCTGGAAGAAAAAAGTTACTGTGATCTACCAAAGACTTAAGTTAGAAATGTGTATCACTGGTGCTCAAAAAATTATGGCTGCATGTTTTGAACTGACCCAGGCAAATTTGACTCTTAAAACTCTTAAGTTCTTTTGTTTATTATTAATACCCTTGAACAATCTTAAAATATATTGCTGGACATTAACACAACTATGCCAAGTTTCTTTTAGTTGGAATTTACATGTTATTTTTCCATGCTTTTACTTTCAAATTTCTGTGTCCCTATGCCTTACATGTGTATTTTATATATGGCATATAGCTCATTTTATTTTTGTTGTATTTTATTTTTCAACCTAGTAACCTTTGTCTTTTAACTGGGGGAATTTGGTACATTTGTTTTGATTATCATTAGCCAAGCTTCCTTCTAAAAGATTTTTAAAGATACATATGTCCTGACTTTTATGATGTTTATTGTTTAATCATGTATCAACTATGAATTTCATTTGTTCTAACGACAGGACATTGGCACTGATAAAGGACCACTGTTCTATGATAATGTGATTAAATGAACTCTTGCTCATTTCTAAGGAAATTACACAATTCCAAAACAAAACATTCCAAATATATTTGTAACAGCTCCATGAGCAAAATATGAAGTTTGCTTTGATCATGTTATCCAGCAACATTTGTTTGACTTGGGTTACTTTTCTATTGTTTTTTGCTTGCATGGTGAGAACTAATATCTCAGCACACAGCTCAACTACATATGGTATGCAGCCAATTATTCTTAATTTATTTTTTAAAGCCATAAACCGCATGTGTCAACAACTTGTATTAGGTCCACCTATAAATTTACCAGACCAGCAATAATAATAAAAGTTAACATACATAGCACATACTATATACCAGGCATTGCTTTCTTTACTTTGCATATTTTAGCTCATTTAATACAGTAAGTCAATTATCTTGCCATAATATCTATCAAATGATTTTCTATTATTTTAAATTCTTCCTATCTCAGAAATTATGAATTCTCCACTCTCCACCTCTAATTGCACTTTTCTCTCTCCTTTTCTCTCTATGGCCTTTCTTCTAGTTTTAGGAATAGTCAGTGTTATGACCTGAATATTTGTGTCCCCTCCAAACTCATAGGCTGAAATCCTAATCCCCAATGTCATGGTTTTAGAAGGTGAGATCCTTGGGTGGGGATTAGGTCATGAAGCCCTTATGAATGGTATCAGTACCTTTATAATAGAGACCCAAGAATGCTTCCTCTTGCTCCTTCCATCATGTGAAGACATATCAAGAAGACAGTTGTCTACAAACCAGGAAGTAAGGGCTCATCAGACACCAAATCTGCCTTAACAACAACATCAAAAACAACATAATCTGTAATTTCAACAAAGCATTTTCAGAAATGTCTTCTCTGATTTAAAACAAGACACATACAACATACACACATACAACCACATTCAATGCATATACATGTATCATATAACACAAAATATATAATCACTCAACACATGTACAACACATACAACACATGGTATAACATACATAACAAACAACCCACTTACATAAACACACACAGCCAAACACATAAATCAATATCCCTAACCCATACGTTATTTTCTCCACAGCATTTTAGTATCTGAAATTATGCAACTGGTTGTAGCACTTACTAAATACCTGTGTTCACTAGAATATAGGCACTACTAGAAAGGGAAAGTGGCCCAGCTGTAGTTGCTGGGAAAAAAGCTAAGTCTGACAGGGTGACAAATGATTCATCCGTTTACTTATTTATTTTTATAAAGTGAATTACTTTGGGCCCAAAAGCCAATGGACAGGAAGGTGGGAGAGAGAAAGTTTCTGTCCTCTTGATACTTACATTCTAGTAAGTTCTAGTATTTACATTTTTAGAAAATTAAGTTATATGCTTACTCAACTTAAACTTCTACATTGAAAAAAGCTTATTGTACCTTTAATAATAGATGCTGGCTCCTCTCTTTGTTAGAGTTAAGTCACTGGACAAATTACTTATCTTCTGAACCTCAGTTTTTCAACTTGTAAAATGGAGAATCATAATCTTATTCCACAGAGATGGTGTGAGAATTAAATTAATTGGTAGAAAACAGAATAACACCTCACAAAGAGCTAAGTGCTCAACACACATTCACAGAGACTATAATTTAGACTATTCTAGGATGGTCAGTATGATACTAATTTTACCCACTCAGACTAGTTACTTTCAATTCAGTAAAATATTTAAAACTGACTTCAAGATTAACTAAAATCTGTATTATTATAATAGTATAAAACTCATGGACATATTTCAAGCTCATGTATGTCCAGTTTTTTCAAACTATTTAATATCATTCCAAAATTGCATACTTGATGTATATAAAACACTGAAAATGGATAAAAGTCTTTTACTATTTGTTTATATATGAAAAAGTTCTGTAATTATATATAAGAAACTATGATATTTCTGCAAGTGCATTAGCAGGAGGATTTT
>VMDR010015750.1:0-21927 GCA_007922815.1 Macrotus californicus | reverse complement strand
TCATGATGTCATTCACTGAGGCAGGGAACAGGAAAGAGGATCAGGGAGGGGTGGGGAAGGGAAGATTTGCATTTAGGACCTGCTGAGATTGAGATGACTGTGAGATACTGGAAAGATGATTATTAAGTAACCAACTGGGCAAAAAGATCTCAGGTCTGAGAACAGACCTGGCCTGGAGATGTATGTTGAATAGGTGGGGGTGGCACCAATGGAAGCAGAGAGAGAAAGAGTCTAGGAGCGACCTTGAGATAGGCCAACTTTTAATAATTTGCTAAGTCTAGACAGAGGAAGATGAACCCTGTGCAGAATTTTGACAAGTGACCAAAAAATAAACAAGAGACTCGTCTGAAGAAGAGTAGTTAACAGTGTTAAACACAATTAAGAAAGTAAAGAAGACAGAAAGTGACCACTGGACTTGGCAATGTGGAAGTCATCAGTGACCAAGAGTCTTTTTGTTAGAAACATTAAAAACTATCATTCGTTAAAACACAACCCCAGATATAAGACTTCTTATCCTTAATCCCACTGAGTACCTCATTTACATGCGTTAAATATTATTAAGTTTCCAGGAGAGATTTTCACAAACCAAAAAATTCATAAAATAGCTCACATACACAATTTTACATAGTATAAAACTTCCAGTACAATGTGGATATTTGAGGCTCTCCAAGAAAATAAGCACAGGAAAATCTGGGACGAATGTCAGGAAACTAGACAACAGTGGTGGAAGCACAACCCTTGAATCATTTAACTCACTGGCAGCAGAAGCCATTTTTCCTGAAGCTGAATCTGCTGCCAGCAATGAAGACCCTGGGAATCTCTAGCGTGGACAGTTAGCCCCCACACTGGAAAACACACCGAAAGGAACAACCAAGCACTTTCTCAGAAGGGATGGAATGACCTCATGTCCCCCTGCCCGATCTAGAATGCACCAGAGATTGTAATCATAATAAAAAAGGACCTCTTTAATGATATAGTATTACAATATAAACACCTTTTTCTATGATCTGTTTTATCTCGGTTGCTAAAGCAATTCAAAATAAGAAAATTCCCTAGATTTGTAACATATAACATTTTAACCGATTAGAATTTTTACTATCATTAATACTTGAAATTTAATCAAGTCCTCTACTGATACAAAAATCTTCCATTAAGCACTTTCCTTCTAAATTAGCTATTTATTTTGGGACATTAAGTATATCAATAAAGACTTAAAATGTTAAACATTAATAGAAACTTAACAGCCAAATATGTTAGACAGAAATATCACAATGTTTTTTGTCAAATTATTGGCTTCCTAACTTTAAAATATTTATTATAATCAGCCCTGGCTGGTGTAGCTCAGTGGACTGAGTGCTGGCCTGTGAACCCAAGGGTCACTGCTTTGATTCCCAGTCAGGGCACATGCTTGGGCTGTGGGCCAGGTCCCCAGTAGAGGGCGCGCAAGAGGCAACCACACATTGATGTTTCCCTCTCTTTCTCCCTCCCCTCTCCCTTTCTAAAAATAAATAAATAAAATATTTAAAAAATATATTTGTTATAATCAGATATAAATTATATCTGGGTATCTATAAGATTATTCATACTATCTTTTAGGGACAAACTTTATTTTCAAGAATGTTTTTGAGAATGTCAACTTGTCTTGAAGAACTGATCATAGTTTACAGGACCTCATTCTCCACTTTATAGACAACAAAGTAATGAAAACAATCGATTTTTACATAGTGCCGAAGTAAAGGGGACATGGCACCTGAAAATCAACTTTTCACAGTTTTGTAAACAGGCAGGGTGATATGAACCAGACACTTACAAAGCAGATGGACACTGACATGGTACTCACTGAGCACACCACTGTCCCTTGTTTTAAAGATGATGTGATAACTTATTATAGTGTGGATGAAGAAATCAATGTATTACCAGCATTCCTTTCTACTTAGCATATGTATGAAAATGTCTTTTGACTTTGGACAAAGCAACTATTTAAAAGGAGTGTGTCGAGGGTCTCCACCACGGACAGCTGCTCTGTAAGTGCCCAGTGCGACACACCGCCGTGCGGAGCTGGCTGGTTCCCAGCAGTGCGCAGCCACGCTCTACGGCTGGAAGCTCTATGGCAGTGTGCTACCAACAGGGTGCTGTCTGCTCTTCTTGTGGTCTGATAAGCAAGGTGTAAGCATTCCTTTTAAGTTCCTTTTTAACACTGTCTTCTCGTGAACTTCAAGTTAGAAGGAAAGAACCACTAATAGAAATTTCGTAAGAAAAGAAAATTTACTTAAAAACAATTTCTTGATTGGATTTGTTTATGATATATATTTTAAAAGAAGCCTTCCGACGTGTCATTATGTTCCTCCTCGGGCCAAGGGGACTGACAGAGCATACCACAGTGACGACTCCCGCTGACACCACACTGGTTCCAGTGAAGGTGAAGCTGATGGGAGGAAAAAAGACCTGAAGCACATGCTCATTAAGATAGCTATTGCCCTTCCGCCGCAGCCGCCACTGAGGAGCAGAAGCCACGGCTCTCCGCTACCCCGTGGCCGTGGGCCTCAACAAAGGCCACAAAGTGACAAAGAACGCGAGCAAGCCGAGGCACAGCCGCCGCCGTGGGCGCCTCACCAAGCACACCAAGTTCGTGCGGGATATGATCCGAGAGGTGTGTGGCTTTGCCCCCTATGAACGCTGAGCCATGGAGCTGCTCAAGGTCTCTAAGGATAAGAGGGCCCTGAAATTCATCAAGAAAAGGGTGGGGACACACATCCGTGCCAAGAGGAAGAGAGAGGAGCTGAGCAATGTCCTTGCAGCCATGAGGAAGGCAGTAGACAAGAAGGACTGAGCCCCATGCCCTCTGTGTAATAAAACCTATTCAGAAAAAAAAAAAGATAGCTATTGACGACATAAAACGCAGCCTGAAAATTTTTAATTTTACTTGTTACATGTCATCTGAAGCAATTACGAGACTTGTTTTTAAAAATCTAGTCTTTGGGGTACATTAATGACAACAATGCACTAGATGCAAAAGTGCCCCTCAGTCTACACGTCTGTCTACAAGGAACAGTACGGGGTATAAACACTAAGAATGTGAGGGAAGACTGAGTTCACAAATACATAGGAATAAAATAGCACATTCAGCACATTTTATGACCATCAAAAAGCTTGCTCATTTCTAAAGTCATTATATTTTACAAACTCCCTCTTGACTACAAGGCACAGAAAGATTTATAGCCATTATAAAATTCTTCTGAAAAATCTGAGTTCTGAGTCTTGATTCTTCAACATACATGCCACATGTAATTACATCAGTGAAGTCAGATAATCTGGAGCCATGAAAAAGGGCCAACTCTGCTGAGACTGATTAACTATTTATGTCATATCCTTTCTATAGCAGAGCTGGAAAAATACACACAAGATAAAATGTTTTATACAATCTAGGACTTGGACATCTATTGGGGTCATTAAAAAGAGGAACAAGTGCTCATATACAGAAGCCATGCTAATAACTCATCATCAGAAACCCGTCTTGCAGTCATTTTTCAGAGGCAGTCATGGATATACCCTGAAACACCCAAACACCCTCACCCTTTCACCCACATGGGTGTGGTGACACATACCAAGTCCACATCTGTGAGCTGGCAGGCAAGGATCACGGGTGCCGTCTGCTACAGGAATGTGGTCATCGTGAAACTGGCGCTCACTGTCGTAGGTGGGTGGAGGTGAAAAGCCTGACCTTGGTCTCCCCAGCTCAATGTGCTCATCAGCCCAACTGAAGTATTAGCCTTTCCACCATAGCAACCAACAGACACACCAGGACTCCTTTTCCTGGGGGAACAGACAGGCTATGTATTCTTGTGCCTCTGGGTCTCTGCATCTGCTACCAGCTCTCTGGAGATGCTCTTCCCATCTCCTTGACCTTCAGGCAAACTTCTCCATTCCTTAAGTCTACGAGGCTTCCCCCTCACTTCAGGCATGTCTGCTGCTTTCTCTTCTAGGTCCCCATTGTGCCTTGTGCTTAGTGCCAGTGTACAACTTAAACTGTATCTGTAGTTGTCTTTTTTAAAAAAGGTTTTATTTATCTATCTTTAGAGAGAGGGGAAGGGAGGGAGAAAGGGAGAGAAACATTGGTGTGTGAGAGATACATCGATCGATTGCCTCTCGCACTCCCCCTACTGGGGACCGGGCCCACAACCCAGGCATGTGCCCTGACTGGGAATTGAACCAGCAACCTTTCGGTTGGCAGGCCAGCACTCAATCCACTGAGCCACACCAGCCAGGGCTATAGTTGTCTCCATATCTATCTCCCTTCTCAACCATAACTTATTTGAGGGCAGACTGTGAATTTTTACTTTAGTTTCCCTAGCACCCAGCACAATGCCTGGCTACACGAAAGCAAAATATTTATTAATTCACTAGAGTAAAACTGATGAAAATTAATGTCCTATATCCAATGCCCCACGAGTTTTCTTGTTGATAAGAATTTCTATGCATTTCTACTACACTGACAACCACACTTCAGGCTGGGCTGGGACTCAGAGTCATAACCATAAACCTAAAATTACTTCCTTCCTTAGGAGTGAGCAATGGGCTATAAATCACTGGCAACAGGAACTTACACAATAATTTCTCTTTAAGGCCACAACTACTATTTTTTTTTTTTAAATCCCATAATTTGTCTACTTTACAGAAGCACAAGATTCAATTGTTTTAATCACTTCCACCCACTCCAACAAAACAAAAACTTTCTATTTTCTTCCCAACAGAAAACTAGAACAGTATGATTAACCTCAAAACTGGCCATCCTGAAATGGTTCTGAAGACCTTTACTAGCTATCACTTCATTCATCCTATGAATTACTTTACCATGATTTTGGATTCAAATTAGCAACAATCAATGAACCTCCAGAAATAGGTATCTTATAAAAAAGGCTTCATATTCTTTTTAAGACAAACGTTGTATCTATTGAATACAGGAAACGGGCAAATGAGATGAAGAAAGAAGGGGAGCTTATTGTGGAAAGACAGACAGACCACAGTGCCCTACTTCGTGACGATTTACCAAAGGAGAAAACAGGGTACCACGAAGACCTTCGTCATGATGGGAGGGACAGAGGTGCCTATTTATCCAGCCTCTGAAAGAACAGTGGTTAGTTCTTTGACTCTTCCCATCTTTACTTGGCATGTGATCTGTACGAAAACTAACCAATGGTTACCTGTCAAGCAGTTTAGAATCTAGTCGAAGATTTAAGATATAAATATACTAAATATTAAATGATGAGAAAACAACCTAAGACACATCACGATTCCATATATTTACTAATTGACAAAACAATAAATCTATGACAACAGGAAGTATAACAATAGGGACAGAAGAGAGTACTGAGGACCATAGAGAATTAAGTATCAGGAGAAAAATATAAGTTGGTATTATGGATCACACTGTATCACCCCAAAAGATATGTTGAAGCCTTAACCCCCAGCACCTCAAGATGTCATACTATTTAGAAATGGGGTTGTGCAGACGTAATTAATTAAGATGAGGTTATCCTGGAGTAGGGTGGGCACTTCATCCAACATGACTGGTGTTCTTATAAGACACAGAGACAGAAACATGCAGGGAGAAGGCAGCCACGTGGTGACAGAAGCAAAGATTGGAGTGATGCACCTCCAAGCCAAGGAACACCAAGAACTGCCAGCAACCACCGGAAGCTAAAAGAGGAAAGGCAGGATCTCCCCGACATGGCTCAGAGGAAGCCTGGCTTTGCCCACGTCCCGATTTTGGACTGCTAGCCAGCAAATTCCCATCGTTTTGAGCTCCCAGTTTGCGGTGCTTTACTACAGCAATAAACAATAAAACGGGCAAGATGTGTCTACTCAACTGGAAGTGACGTGAACACAGTGGCACAGTCATATGACATTACGCCGCTTCCCTGTGGGCTCAGCGAACTCTCGGGGCCGAGGCGAGGAGCCCAGATGACTGGAAGACGGGGGCTGGCCACTGAGAACAGCAGCACTGGACGGGCGGGCCTTCCTGCTTGAAAATGGAGGACTCAAAAAAGGGAGAGAACTGGAACATCATCTAGCTATTCTCAGCCACTTTCCTGCCACCAGAATACCGGCCAGCAGACTCACTACTTTCTTAACGCACTCCTGTGTACAGCTTCCATGGAGCTAGCTCGACCTGCTCTTTTTCTTCCCAATCTAGAAAGCATACAGGCATGCAAGTGAATGAAAGAGATGTTTACAGGTTAACTTTGAATCCATTCTAAATTATATTACAAAAGAAACAATTACGCTACCGTTAGAAACAAATTACCTGCAAGATACCTCCCAACCTCCCACCTCTCTGACGAGCCAGTTTAAAGAAGCTGCCCTATCACGGTGCCTCACAGTTCTCCATCCCGCTATTAGTCCCCCACTCATCTGTTCGCTTGTCTGTTATCTGCGTCCTGGCTCAGCAACCCCAGGACGGTGTGGTCTACTGGGAACAGAAGTGAAGAGTCAATAGTTACAGCACAACATAATATTAAAAATGCCATGAGTGCACGGCAGAGGGTGGAGTGAATGGTGATGGACCGGGGGAGACAGGAAGAAAGGGTCTCAGAGGAAGTGACAGCTAGGCTGAGACCTGAAAGGTGAACTGGGAGAATGACGGAAAATATCATCTCTGACTTGACAGTACTCATGAAGAAACAGTACTAGAACAAAGCAAAGTCAGAAGCAGATTTTCCAAAAATGTTCCTCTGCCTTCAAGCCATACCTTCTAAATATTCTAGATGTCTTCTTAGAGTACTTCAGTAGCTTCCAAGAACTTGTGATGTAACTATGACGTAAATAAAGGGACAAAGGGCCCTAACCTTCTCTCGGATAGGCAGACTTACACAGCAGGCCCTTGAAAAATAACATTCCTTCATTCCACGTTGTATCATTATAATGTTGAGATGCTGTCGGAACTTAACTCTTGTTTATGTCACTTAGCCTATGGTAACGTTGGTTTCATCATCACGGTCTTTTTCAAAGTCCCAGAACATACCCAGAAGGCTAAGTGAGGACTTAGTGTGCCTGTGGGATCACCAGTGTCTGCTGCACAGTGTTTGTCCTCCAGGAAGAAGAGCGATTTTTCCTTCACACTTCAGCTGCGAGAGGTGCTGACTTATTTTAAATCCAAGTAATTCTGGCTGTTTGCAGCGTAATTTTTCACTTAAAAAATGCTTTGATGTTTACAATCTATCATTTCAACATTCAATCGATTTATAAAGGTAAAAATGTGGCTTTAATAATCTGGAGTTGTGGCTTCTGTGTTTCAGATGGTAATCATCTCAAGACAGACCACCGCCACGGCAGAAACCTGGAGGAGAGATGAATGGGGAAGGACAAGGACACTCATGTCCGCTTCAGTCACTAGGCTGAGGCTCAGAGGCACAGCCGGCGGGCGGATGTTTCGCCGCGTTCCTGCAGCACACAGTGACCAGGCCAGTCTCTCAAACTAGGGGCAAGGAGCTCAATGTTGCCAATTTTATCACTGCTTCTTTGATTTATTAAATTTCTCCCTTATCTATTATTAATTGTAACAGGTTTTGTTGATGAAAGGATCATCTCCGAAAATTCTTTTTTAAAAAGCCACCACCAGCGTGGCCACAATAGCCAAATTCAATGGAGAAAAAGGACAATCTTTTTGACAAATGCTGTTGGAATAATTACATACCCGTGAGCAAAAAATGGACACTGATTCATACTTTGTACCACACAAAAAAGTGACTCAAAATGAATTACAGACCTAAAGGTAAAACCTGGAACTATAAAACCTCTAGAAGAAAACACAGGAGGAAATTTTTGTGGCTTTGGGTTAGGCAAAGAGTTCTTAGGTAGACATCAAAAGCATAATTCATAAAAGAAAAAATGGTCAATTGGACTGCATCAAAATACATTCCGGCTCTTTGAAAGACAATGTTACAAAGACGAGTCACTGGCTTTGCAAAACACATACCTATAACAGGACTTGTGTCCGAATATACACACAGGACTCTCAAAAGTCAAAACCAAAAAACCAAGCCACCCAATATAAAAAGCACAAAAGGTGTAAACAGCCACTGCACCCAAGAACTTACACGGATGGCAAAACAACACATGAAAACATGCTCCACATTACTAGTGATTCGGAAAACACAAACCACAAGCTCAGCGAGACACCACTATCTCTACTAGAGCGGCTTGTACAAAAGACAGCGCTCGGAGGCCCTGAGACAGGAACGCCGGACGCCGTGTTTCTTAAAGTGCAAATGGTGGAGTCACTCTAGAAGAGTCTGGCAGTTTCTTATAAAGGTAAACGTACACTTACCCCACGACCCCAAATCACTGCTTCTAGGCATCTGCCCAAGAAAAAGGAAAACTTATGTTCCACCAATTTTCTACACAAACATTCATAGCGGTTTCATGCCTAACTGCCCTGAAATGAAAACAGTTCAAACGTCTTTCCACTGCCACATGGACACACAAATGGTGGTGTGTACACAACGGACACTACTCTGTAACAAAAGAGGAACGGCACACGGCAGTATGGACAGATCTGCAGACCGAAAAAACTGCCTTCTGTATGATTTCATCCACGCGACTTACAGAAAAGGAAAGACCGCAGGGACAGAGTGGGGCTCAGATGGCCACAAGGGCAGGACCGCAGAGTGGCGTGGGGGCCTTTCGGGGGACGAGACTGCTCTCGCCTGCGGTTCTGATGGTGACACACCGCTGCCTGTGCTCGTCAATCCAACAACTACACACGGGAAGGGGGTGTTCTGTATAGAACAAAACAGAACCCTCACCTGTCCTAGAAAATGAGTAACGCTCATCACCCGCGGTGCAACATCAGCCTGCACTAGTCACATGAACCAACTGTCTTCCAGGGAAGAAGAAAATGAGGCCGCAGAGGCTGGACTCGGCTGTGTACGTCCTGCTCAGACACAGTCCACTTGTCTTTCATGTTGAGCCCTTTACAGTCTCCGTCCACTTTTGTACTTTCCTGGTCCAGGCCATCACAAAATATTGCTTACTCTCCTCACAACGGCGCTACTACTAGGTGTATGGGAACAAAATCAAGCGTTTCCTGCAATGACAGAAATGTACCTCCCACCAGAAGTCGACTACACTGAAGTCAGCGCGGAGCAGAGCTCGCCACCCCCCAAGTGCCACAGCGATCGCTCACTCCACGTCAATATGCGCGCCGGCCCAAAACAAACAAAAGGCTTGTTAGCGAAGAATTATTTCCAGAGGTCTTAATGGAAAGAGGAGGAAACAGTCAATGAAACGCTAAATATTTAATTCAAAACACTCATTATACTTGGTTTGGTAGCCTGAGACCCAGGCCTTATAATTAATAAAACAGACTTTTGCCGTAAGAACCTACATTCTGTTAACAGATAAAATTCTGTGGAAGGCAGAGAAATAAAGAACCAAGTAGGAAAACTCAATACCTGTATGTGGAAATAATACAAGGCAAAAGAGAAGGTCTCTACATTACAAACACAGTATTCCCCTCATCTGTTCCAAAAGCCACAGTAGAAGCCTGAAATGGCTGACATCTTTTTCTATACGTACATACCGATGATAAAGTTTAATTTATAACTAGGCACAGTAGAAGATTAACAACAATACAACAGAATAATTAGAACGCACTATAACGAAAGTTACAGGAATGTGGTCTCTCTCAAAACGTCTCCCTGACCACGAGAGGATGAAGAGAGGCACTCAGAGCAGGCAGGGTGGCGCCGCGTCAGGCTGCTGCTGACCTTCTGATGAGGCAGCTACCTAGGTACCAGCGGGCAGGTAGCACGCACAGTGTGGCCACGCTGGACAAAGGGGTAGTCCACTTCCCAGGCGCACCAGAGCAGGGCAGTGCGAGATTTCTTCATGCTACTGAGAACAGCGTGCCACTCACAATGTATAAATTGTTCATTTCTCAAAATTTCCATTTTATATCTTCAGACCACAGCTAATTGTGGAAAAGGAGACACTACTGTATAAGAAAATACACAGTTTAAATAACCAAATGAACCTATTATTTTTAAAAACTGACTTTGTTAATGATACTAAAATAATGCTATTATCTAATGTATGATATCCATCTTTTCGATATAATACCTTAGGAAAATACACTACTTTTTGAGAAGCTTCAGGATATCTGAAGATCAACCTCTTTATCTCATCATTCACAATCATGTTTTCTAGTTTCCACCTAAGTTATTTATTTATGCAGGCACGCATGTACGCATGTATACAGAGCAGCGAAATCCTTTCTTCAAGAGAAATCTGCCATGAAGTGCAACATATAAAGCAGGTAACAACAGAGCAGAGCTGCTCTGGGAGGGGTAAGATGGCCTAAGAGGCCTGCCGGTCATGTCGCCACCAGCAAGGAAAACAAGAGATCTGCAGGGGAACGGGACAAAAGATCGGAGCCATAGATCGGGGATCTGGGAGGGACTAGATTCAACGTTCTATCAATCTCTTCTATGGCGCCTCCAAAGGTCTGCAAGCCACAGTTGAACAGCTTAAGTTATCTCAGTCCTTCCCCAGGTTAAGGTGAAATGTAGGTCACAGTTACACTGCTCCACGTGAGACACTGAGTACGTGAACTAGCCACCACGCCCCTTTCACTCATTAGTATCACCATGACACTTGTAGAATGGCAAGGTGGGGTGCATCTATGTGCATCTGGTGCCTTTGAGTTAGTGGCAGTGTGGATCCAATCTAGTGATACAAATAGCCGGTAAAATGTCTCACACTGTAGTAGCATATTCAGAGGGAAAATTTACTGGAAGAACCTCAAAGTTGAAGTATAGACCGAAGCACCAACTAGTCTTGAAGAGGGCCACATCAACGTGATTCCTAAAACTGGTGAGAGCCTGCACCTGATTTTACCTCTGCTAACAGGAAAAGGAACGAGGCTGCAGACCAGAAAACTTCAGGAGTAAACACTTGCCGACATAGAAGAGTAATTCTTCTACAGTAACAGGCAGTTCTACATACTTTTCTAAGTTCTTCTTCCTTGCCAGCCTTTTGATGTTTTCTAGTTACACCTGTGATTTCCCTGTCCCCCCACCTTTACCTGTTGAAATGTTATTTATCCTTTAAGATCTCAATTAAATGCCATGTATTCCACTGTATCCTAGGTTGGTATTACTCCCCACCTTTCTTTCTTTCTCCCTATGGTAGGACTTTGTCCAATGCATCACTTTCTGTCTTATACTATAGTAGGCCACGCAGAAACCCCACTGGATTGGAAATGAATTTCTTATTCCTAAACTGTGTTTCCACATTTTTCTCAGTAGATATTTTATGTAGGTGTTGTAGGAGTTGAAGACCCATACAATGCAAAAATGGATTCACTGCTTATACAGTATGAGAGTTTCCAGGGCGGGTTCAATGCAATATGTATGTTTCACAGAAAAGTCAAATTTTTAAAAAGAATCCACTATTGCTCCGTGAAATAGCTTATCTCACTCCAAATACCACATTAGTAACATTTAAATTCATTCCAAAAATATTTACTAAACCTACTCTATAAAAGCACTGTGCCAGGTACCTAAGAATAAAAAAACAAATCAAGGCTAGAAGCTCTTCTTGATGCAGAAACTTTGTGCTCTGGTGTCCAGTTACACTGCTCATTTACGGATTTCTCATCAGTCTGTCCCTGAGCGCCTTGAACTTGCCCAGAAGATCTCTGCTGGTCTACTCCCACGGTTCGGCAGTTGTGCTACTAATGCAGTCCCCTCTGGTTTCTGGTTTTCCAATGGTTGGAACAAAGGCACTGGGTGGGTCAGGGGCTGTTGGCTGTCCCCAGTGCTCTGTTTCTGTACTAACAGATTTTTTAGCAGGACGCATGGCTGCAGTGAATGAAAACATTTCTCAGCTTCCACTGCTGCTAAATGTGGTCCCGTGACTGAGTTCTGACTGACGAGACTTAAGTGTCCCCTGGCAGCTTCCGGAAACCTTCCTTGGTGCCTCACCTCGTCTCTCCTGCTTTACCTCCTCCTCGATCCTGTGGCTTGAACTCAGATGCTACCTGGGACAGAACAAGGAAGATCAGACCCTATGGATGGTGGAGGTACACTGAAAGGAGTTGATCCAAAAATGCCCGTGCCCTAGTCCCTGGAACTTGTGAATACGGTGCACAGTCAAAAGGGAATCTGCAGATGTAATTAAGACTACAGATCTTACAACAGGGACAATATCCTGAAATGTGCAGATGTGCACAATCTAATCACATGAGCCTGAAGAGCAGAGAATTTTCTCTGGCGAGAGTCAAAGAGATGTGGCAAAAGAACAAATCAGAGGGATTCCAAGCCTGAGAAGCACCTGCTGTGCCAGTGGGCTCTGAGGTGTAGGAGCCCACGAGCAAGGACCGGAAGGAGACTCCTAGGAGCTAAGAGCAGCCCGCAGCTGAGCGCCAGACACCTGGGACCTCAGTTCTACCATCATGAGGAACTGGATTCTGCCAAAACCCTGGAGCCTGGAAGCAGATTCTTCCTGGAGTGTCCTAGTAAGAGTCCAGCAGGTCAACAACTAGATTTTGGCCTCGTGAAACCTGGAGCAGGAAAGCAGCGGAGCCCACCCAGATTTCTGCCCTACAGAACTGTGAGGTGATCCACCTGTGTTGTTTCAGGCAGTTAAGTCCACGGTAACGTGTTACAGCAGCTAAAGGAAACTAATACGGACTCCCCAGAGCACAGCCTCCTTCTCAGCCCTTGAAGACCTGTGATGGACTTTCACTTGGAGAAAAATAAAAATTTTTCCTTCTTTGAACTACTAAGGTTTTCGGTTTCTCAGTCAGAGTGGAACCTGGATTTTGCTGACACACTCGGTGTGATCCCTGTCAGTACGAACACTGAAGAACCACACAGGCTGCAGCGAAACGCTGTTTTACGCCGTGACCACGTGTCACGTGTGTGCGGCAAGAGGGACAGTCCTTAACAAGGTTTCTTCTATGCATTTACTAAATTTTATTTTTCACTTACAATTTACATTCAACATTACTCTGTATTAGTTTCGGGTTAATAAGGTTTATTTTCACTTTTTCAGCTGCAACAGATCATGTGTTGCCTCAAACTTCGTAACACTTAGTAAATGACCCAATTTTAAGAAAGTCTAAAAGGAGAGGCATAAGACTACATCACTCTCAGTGTCTAGACCAGTCAGGGCTAGGAATTACTTATGACATACAGTAAGGTCAGTATATATTAGAAAAGAGGTGCAAGTGGTTTGCTAAAAAGGAAAAGCACCATTCCCAGTACACACTACACAGGGCAGCACGAAAGCAGGGGTACAGCTGTGAGTCTGGGAAACTAAGTTTATTCTATCGTTGCTGATTAATTACTGTGTTATTTTCCACACGAACAACTGTGAACCTGATTTTGTCCCACCCTACATATCACTGTGAAAGAAAAGAATTACTTGTGGCTTGGAAAATGCTTAAAATCTTTCAACTGCCACAGAACACTCCATGTTGTGGTTGCAATTTGAAAAGAATACCAGAAAATCTTCACCCTTTTTTTTCTTCATAAGGAATTGAAGACTTCTGCAAATGAAATTCAAGCCAACAATTCTCATTTTAACACGAGATATTTGATTTCTAGATCTATAAGGAATACAAAATGTGTTCAAAATACTTGATAACTTAGTTACATCTTTTTGTTGTCCTGGAATGTTTATTCACATTTCAAGTGTCACTTTTTGATCATCTAAAAATTAAAAGCTTCTTTTAAAACCTGTAAGAAAGGATTTCCAATTCTCCCTTTAAGTCAGAGAGTCTGTCAACTCCCCATTAAGACATAAATGAAAAACATGCATTTCAGAACAGCACCAGTGTGATCGAGTACACCCCCACTATGAGAAAACCAGTAAGTGGAGAGTTGAGCTTTATCTGTAGTGAGACTCAGGAGTAGGCCAGAATGAATTCTAAAGAGCTAATTAGCAATGAATAAGAAACGAAAAGAAAGCCTTTTTAAAAATAACTAAACAGGAAAATGTGAACTGACTGTCCCAAAAGGCAACTATGGAAGGGCCAGGGGCTGGGCACGAGGAACGCCCTGCCTCTGAGGCGACGGAAGAACAGGGCACAGACACCGAGTAGAGCCAGGTTAGTCCAAACAGGGGTTCTCTGGGTTCATATCACCAGCCAGGTGAACCACGGAGTCAGCGATCACGCACACGAAAGCTGCTCTTCCCAGAAAGTCTGACCATTTCCCCTGGTACTTAACGGAGCAGACACACCTGAGATCTGGATGCACTGGAATCCTCTTGCCTCCTCGAGGACAGGAAGTCTGCTGCAGCTGCTCATTCTGGATTCCCGCATGCTGAATTTTATCAGGCCCATTTCCGTGAGGGTCTCCTGACGGTGACCCCAGGGATCACTCACTGGGACGGCCCCAAAAGGATAAGGTACAAACAAATGCCCGTGAAGGGCTTTGAGGCTCCCAGACCATGGTCAATAACAGTTGCTCAAACATGGCTGCCGTTCCCCATGCTCTGTATTTGGGAAGAAGGGGCTGGCGGGCACTTAAAACATGCTGAAACTGTTCCACGTGGTTTGCAGTTTTACTGATGTCACCCTCACAGTAACCCTACAAATTAGAAGCTACTGTATTGTTATCCCATTGCAGTTGAGGAAACACACACACGGCAAATTCGGGTAACCTGCCCAGGACAGCACGGCAGGCGAGAGGCCGAGGTGGGCCTCACTCCAGAGTGCCCTGCTCACCGCTCCCACACGCTGTGTCTCGGGTGTGTGCTGGGTCTCTCTCCAGAGCTGCATCCAGGCACATGGCTTTACCAATTTTACTGAATAAAGTCGGTGACATTTTGAAGCCATTATATGTTATAGAAATATCTTTCAACACAGGTGATACATGTATACACACACACACACACACACACATACACATGAAAATGCTTAGAAAACTCTACATGCTACAGACTGTTCTTATTGAAACGCACACACATATAACTGAATAGAAAATTATTTGGAAGGTCAAATACCAAGGTATTACTTCAAGGAGTACTTGGAAGTGGGCACTATGGTTGTCTTCAAGCTTTGTCTACTACTTTCAGTAATGAATCTGTGTTGCTTCTGCTTTTTTAACTGAACTATTTCTGCTCTACAAATATTATTTGTGCCAGGCATTGTTATAGGTACCTGGGACACCTCTGTGAATAACACAAAGATCCCTGTCCCTTTGGTGCCCATATATGATGAAAAGAGAAACATTTATAGTGGAAATTCTTGCTTTCCACTCACTCATTTTATAACTTTTTTGTGTATCTTTCCAGAGATTTTGCATGTCAGTAAGGAAAAATGCAAATATATATTATTTATCCCCTTACATATACTAACCACATACTATGCATACTATTCTGTGCCTTGCTTTTCCCACAAAATGTCTTGGAAATCTATCAGTAGCCCTATTCTTTCTTTTTTTAAGATTTTATTTATTTATTTTTAGAGAGGGGAAGGGAGGGAGAAAGAAAGGGAGAGAAAACATCAATGTGTGGTTGCCTCTCATGCGTCCCCTACTGGGGACCTGGCCTGCAACCCAGGCATGCGCCCTGACAGGGAATCGAACCGGCGACCCTTTGGTTCACAGGCCGGTGCTCAATCCACTGAGCCACAGCAGCCAGGGCTTTTTTTTTTTTTTTTTACACAGCTACACACTGTCCATTGTGTCAGTGCATCCTATTTACTTAAATAAGTCTATTGATAGATACTTGAGCTGTTTCTACAACTATTTGCTACTGTATAAAAAAATACTGCCAAAATAAACTTGTGCATTGCCATTTTGCACAAATGCAGGTATGACTGACTACTGGGTCACGGGTTTGGAATTTGGATAGATTTGCCACATTGTTCTTCATAGGAGATGTATCAATTTACACCCGTCCCGTCCTGTGAAGTTTGAGGGTACCTATTTCCACATAGACATATATAACCATATTTTTCTAATCTGATAGGAGAAAAATGGCATCTCGGTGTAGTTTTAAGTTGCATTTTTCTTATTAGAGTGAAATTGAGCATTTTAAATATATTTGAGGGCCACTTGATACCCTTTCATACAACTTTAGAAATTCTGAATTTTTGTGAACACAGCATTTTTAGGCGAACTAGTTATTACCTACAGGGTGTCTACAGGCAGCTGTGGGCCTGGCTTTTTCTCTCTTTTGAGAAAATGCCAGGAAAGTGAATAGCCAGGATTAGACCATGGGGACAAAAACTGAGTCCTATTAGCTCCCCTCAGCCTAGCACAGGGCCTGGTGCCCCTTAGGTATCCAATCAAATGTTTGCCTACAACAACGGGCAGCTAAAGGGTGTCTTCTTTGGAAGTTCATGGCACAACAGCACCACCAAGGGGAGCTTCAGCTAGCGCACCTCTCCCACCCCCACCAAATCTCTAAGCCACAGCACAGAAATTAGTCAAAGTGGAGACAGTGTGGCTGCTGTACAAATGCCACTGCCAAACATATCTCTGAGCCCCACCCTCTGAATTCGACGCTGTCCCCAAACTCTCTTGTTTGGAACTGGGTCTGCTGCTGTCAGGGTGAATCTCCGGCCACTCACTCCGCCACAGGATAACACAGCCCCACATCTTCTCAGCCCAGAGGCAAGACCTGGCCAACGTCAACCACCCAACCGGCAAGCGCAGCAACACAGGCATTCTCAGGGCAGAACTCCGCCCACTTATTATAGGTAAAGACACCATTACTGGAAAAGTGGGCATCTCCTTCTGAACAAAAGAAACTGAATACAGGCAGAAGTCAGGAAAGAGAACTTTTATGTCACATGTAAATTAAACACAAGAAAAAAAATGCAAAGACAGCATCTGAATAGACTCAGCTGAATTTTCTATTTTGACTAGAAATCTAGACATTTATCTTAAGCCTAGACTTTTGGAATGAATGTAATTGTTCATCTTTCCACTATAATGGGTATTAATTTATGACATAATTCAATAGTCTTTTGACCATCTTGTGGCAGCTGGTATGCAAAGATGGTCACAAATGAACCAAGCCTCCCGGCGTTTATGTCCTCTTGTGGTCCCTTCCTCTTGAACCTGGGCCGGTCCTGTGACCTCCTTTTGACCAATAAAATGTGGTGAGAGCCGTTTCTGGAACAGCTGAACTAGGTCACAAGAAACCTTACAGTTTCTGTCACACTTGGATGCCCCTCTTGGGAGTAACCCTCCTGGGAACTTGTGAGAAGACCAAGCTTCATGAATAGGTCACAGGAGAAAAATGAGGGGCTCTAGTCACCTCCCAGCTGACAGCTGGCATCAACCACCAGCCCTGAGCCTGGGTCTGACTGGACATCCCATCCCGATGCTGTCCGACCGCAAGCATGTAAGAGACCCCAAGTGAACACCCTCAGGTAGCAATCGGGCCACCGCACAGAGAGAGGGCACTATAAATTGTTGGTTTAAGCACTAAGTTTTGGGGAGGTTTGTCACACAGCAACCGACAACCAGAACAAGTCTGTCTCAGAGCCACACCCAGGCAAGATGAGCAACAAACTTCTCAGACGATTTAGCAACAGTAACATGCCCATCTTATGACTTTTAAAGACAAAGGCCATGAGCTCGTACAGGGAATCAACATGATTTATATATTCTGTATATCCCCTTTCTCTTCCAACCTCTGATAACTGTGTTCTCAATAAATATTTATTAAATGAAAGCATGAATAATACAAACACAGCTAGCTATTGATTATATTGATGGAAGGAAGTAAGGGTATAATTAATTCAGAAATAGAAGATATTTAAAGCACATACAGTGGACTGTGTAACAGACACACTCACATCCACCACCTCTTCCTGGCCCTCTCACCAGACACCCGAGCAGTTGTTCTTAGACTTTTCTCAGGGACCCGTTAGGGTAAAAAAAACTGAGGACCTCGAAGAACTTTTTAATATATGAGTTATATCTACAACATTAACTACAGAAGAAATGAAACTAAGAACATCTAAAATACCCATTAATTCATTTAAACATACTAACGAACATTTAATGGAAAATAACTTCTGTCTAAAACAAAACAGAAAGTCTCAGACAACGATCATTATTTTCTGCCTCTGCAAATCTTTTTACTGTCTGGCTTAATAGGAAACAGATCCTCATTCCTGCTTCTTCAGTCGGCCTTGTTTCAGTTGAGGCATGTGAAAACATGCAGCCCCACACTGTACGTGCTTGGGAAAGGGAGCAGTGTTTTAATGCCCTCTACAGAACACTGTAGGCCTTCCTGGAGAGGGCAGCGAACTCCAGCGGCAATTTCTCAGACTGGTTAAGATGTGGACTCAGAAACAACAACAAAAACCTTTCTGTTTGTTGCACTAAGATCCACTGGCTGATTTTGTACTTTCAATGGGTCTTTTCGCCCATGCCTAACTGTGTGACTTCATGCTTTGGTCACTTGAAAAACACTGGTTTTCTGGTTACAAAGATCTTCCAAATGTTGACACATTTCATCGCACACCACCCAAAAAACCCAGCACTTATTCAGGTCTATATCGATCTCATCACAAACGTCTTTAATTATTGGAAAGCTGTCAAACTCAGGATGTCAATACAAGTTTTTTAAAATTCTAATTTTTGCTTGTAAGTTCCAATTTTACTGTTGGCGAGGAGCGCTAACTGTTGTTTCCTTTGAAGTGACAGGCTCGCGTTGTTTTCAAGAATGAGTCTGCCAGGTCTAAATAGGCACAGACCGCCACTCTTCCATTCACGCAAAGAAAAAGTGGCCAGTTTGGCCTGTGGCAACCACACAGATGCGCTTCCTCAGGTCAGTCCCTGCAGCTCAACCTGCAGGGGAAGTGTTTTCTATGGACGTGCGAGTTTATCACACGCAACAGTCAAGACTTACTCAGACGTAAAGATTTACTACCACTAATCATTTTGACTGTTTCATCAAGAACATTTTTAATCACAGGGAATTTTTTCCACTGCAAGTGTGAGGTGTAGAAAGCACACCGAGCATGAGTACAGTGTGGTGCCGCTGCCTGGGTTTCTGCCAAGACCCCGGCAGCTTCGCCCCAGTCTGCTTTTGCAGCACTGGCCCAAGTGTGGCACCGAGAAAACGACACAGGATGTCTCGCTGCGAAACCTGCTTCTACTCCATGAAACCTCTGTGGTCCGCGGCTGCGCTCCAAGAGCCTCTGCAGCGCAAGAAAGACTGAAAACTCTACCGCAGTGTCCAACCTGCTGGGGTCTCCGGGCCACACTGGAAGAAGAAGAGTTGTCTTGGGCCACATATTAAATACACAAACACTAACAAAAACTGATGAGCAAAAAAAAAAGTTTTAAGTAAATGTACGATTTTGTGCTGGGCCGCATTCACAGCCATCCTGGGCTGCACGCGGCCCACAGGCCCGGGTGGGACATCCCGGAGTCCGCACACTGCACGTTGCACTTGCTCGTGACTGAGAATTTGATTTTAAAGTGGCTGGCATCTGTTTATCTTTTCTTCACTATTTATCAATGTCAGGTCTGCCACAAAGAGAAGAGCACTTCCAGGCAAAGGCCACGATTAGATTCCAATTTCAGCTCCTCTGACCCTGCACAAGTTTCACAGTCTCTGTAAGCCTCAGGACTTTCATCTAAAAAACAGAAATTACATACCTCAGACAGGGACAGAGTCACACGAAATGGAACAGCCTCCACATGTCAATGACCAGCGTCGCGAGTGTCACCGGCACACCCTGAACTGAGCTGGATCCTGAAGGACTCAGGACCAACAAGACGGCGAACAGCCACATTTTGGAGGTTATTTGCGACACTAGTTACATTGTTCTCTCTACAACTTGTGGAAGGACGAAATCCTGACAACTTATCTGTTCACATAGCACAATTTTGATAGATGAAATGATGTCAGAAATTGCTTCAAAATAACCCAGAGTAGGCAGGAAGAGGTGGAGACATAAACAAAATAAAGCTGCTTATGAACCGATATATTTGCTGAGGTTACATGATGGGAGCCTGGAGGTTCGTTACAGTATTCTCTTTCGATATGTTTTTGAGTTTTACAAATTAAAAGTGAACAAAGATCACTCATTTGAAAACCTTCTAAATGATACTTGAAAGTTTACTGACTCCAGTTAATTTAATAATGTACAAATTCACAGGTTCAAGAAGTCACCTTCTATGCTGGTAGTTAACTGTGGGGCCCCCACCACACCATACACCACATGCTCTCTCACCCTTCCCGACCCACTCCAACTGGGAATGGTTGATCCACTGTGCATCTTTAGTCAGACTAAACTTTTTTGAAGATTTTATTTATTTATTTTTAGAGAGAGGGGAAGGGAGGGAGAGAGAGGGAGAGAAACATCAGTGTGTGGTTGCCCCTCGCCCGCCCCCTACTGGGCACCTGGCCCACAACCCAGACATGTGCCCTGACTGGGAATCAAACCAGAGACCCTTCGGTTCATAGTCTGGCGCGCAGTCCACTGAGCCACACCAGTCAGGGCTACTCAGACTAACTTTCAAAGTAACCTGACTGTTCCAATCGTCTGACCACTATTAACACAAGATGAAAAGTTTCTTGACGAACAAACTAAAATTGGACTAAGGTCAGCATGGAACATAGCTTTTGCAGTAATTTTTATTTTAATAAATATTGATTTTTATCAGCTTCTTGTGGGAGTTGAGTTAAATGATGTTAAGTTTTGTCAGTTTTTCTGTAAGGAGCTGAATCTATTTATATAAACAAAATCCGACCTAAGGTTTCTGAAGGAAGTTTAGAAAAGGCCTGGAAGCCAGACAGATGGGGAAAAGAGCAGCTTCCCTCATCACCAATTTAAAAGGGAACAACTGCTCATATTTTAAGATATAACTCAAGTATATCTCTTCTCTGTCCTTAGCATTTTGTAACATGTCAGGTACCACAATTACGAAAATTTGGCAGGGGGTGGAGGGAGCACGCCTTTTCTCTTTTGTTCTGGAAAGACCACCACAACGAGGATCTGTGTCTGCTCCCACAACAGTACTCACTTGGGCGGTAATACAACTCTAGATTTCAGTATTTCCACAGGTAAATGTGCAAGCTTGTCTTAGATGTTCTTTAACTGCCCATCCAAACCTACAGTTTTATGATTTGTGTTTAAAACAAAACATTCTGGTTATATCAAAGCCACGAAGGAACAGGCTTTAAGGGCTGTGTAACGATACTGCCACCTGAGCAGGAGAGGCACTAGGACACACGGACAAAGCAGTGACTGTGACTGGGAGGCCATTCAATCCTTTACTCCTACGATACGCCAATCCAACACACTGGCAAGGACAGTACAGAACTGAGAGCGATGTCAACGGGCTCCCTTAATGACAGAGTGACTTGTTTTCCCAACTGGCAATAGAAATGCACGACCAGGGGAAGACAATTCCCCACGGGTCTTTCTTGCTGCTGCATATCCTGCAAGCAGAGACACTCACGGCTTTGTGCTCTAAGTGATCTTTTCACAAGTGTTGCAGAGTGAACACGGGGGCAGAGACAGCGCCTCCCTCTGGGGCAGAGGACAGTAAAGGTGTCTCAATGCAAAACAAAGGTGGGGCAGGTGTGCTCCAACACTACACTAAATAACTGGGACTTCCCAAGCTCAGGGCTTCTCTCCTGCAGCACGACCCACTGCACGCACAGATGCCAGCTGGCCCTCACCATGTTGCCCTGTGGGCACGAGGAACCACCGAAGAAAATGATGACACGCTGGCTCCTACCGATGCCATCGATAATGAACCCTCCTTTGTCTCTGACCTAGAAACTGCGTCTCTACCAGGATCCAAAAAAACTGTGGCAGTCTAGGCTTCCGGCCAAGATGGAGGCGTAGGTAGACACCCTGTGCCTCCTCGCACAACCAAAAGACGGACAACAACAAATATTAAAACAAAAAACAACCAGAACTGACAGAAAATTGAA
>VMDR010015749.1:0-21928 GCA_007922815.1 Macrotus californicus | reverse complement strand
CAAACAAAATACAACCAGAGACATTGAAATTAAGAACAATCTAACAATGGCCATAGGGGAGTGGGGAGGGAACAGTGAGGGGAAGGGTTTCCAGGAAACACTATAAAGGACACATGGACATAACCAAGGGGGAGGGTGGGAGCAAGGGAGGGAGGTGGGATTGGCTGGGGTGGGGAGGAGTGGTGGGGAGAAAATGCAGACAACTGTAATTGAACAACAATAAAGTAATAAAATCTTTAAAAAAAAGAAATATAATTGAATTCACACCTCCTCTTGATGCCGTCTTTGATCAATTGAGCCCATACTGATTTCTCTTTCCTCCAAACTCACTACTCTAGTGTTTACCACAGTAGTTCACAAACCTTCAGTCAGCACTATCTGAAGTGGTTTCTTAAAAAAAAAATGACATAGCTTCCTAGACCCTACCTTTGAGATTCTGACTCAGTAGGTGCACTCCAGGTGATTCTGATGCACTTGTATTTTTATTTAAACAGTGCATGAGGAAATTTATGGTCTATTCAACATTGGGTAGTCGGTACCAGATTTAACCCATCTATAAACTAGTTGAAAGCAATGGTAAATGACCAGCATAGACCAATGGTCCTTGAAGGGAGATAAGCACACATTAAGCCCCATATTCACCCTGCTTTCTCCTTGAGGGTATTTTCCAAACAGTAGAGCAGGAAAAGAGGAGGAAAGAAGAAATCAGCAGTCCTGATGGGTATAAGAAGAGAGAGATTAGAGTTCAGAGCTGGAAAATGGTCAAAATTTTAGTGAGAGGATAGGAAGGAGATAAGGAAAAAAAAATCTTCATTAAAATGTCCTTCAAGTCATTGGCCACATCCTAAGCTGTGCATATATATGCAAGGCAAGCCTCCAGAATATATGGCAGAGAACAGCTGTGGGAGATGGAGGAAATTGAGAAGTAAACAGAAATAATAGAGATTGCCCAGAGATGGGGAAATACTGGGAGTTCTTAATGTGAAGACACTTTTGCGAACATTCTGGGCTTCGAGCTGGGACCCCAGAAAGACCAGGCTATAGGAGAAAAACCATATCCAAAGAATAAGGACTATGCCCCTATGATTAAGAAGAGTTGGAAGTAGGTCTGCCACAGCAGAGACTAAATCAAGGCTCAACATGATCAAGAGCTTCCAGTAATATAACTGCATCCCAGAACAATACTAAACAGTTTTTAGAGAAAGATAGCCTAATCATGAGCCTATAAAGATATCATTTATATATCCAGTACACAATATAAACTGCTAGATATGTGAAGAAGCAGAGAAACGTGATTCCTAATAAAAAAAAATAAAAGTCAGATGGCAGCGTAGGCAGACATGGCTCACCTCTTTGCACAGCCACATCAAAATTACAACTAAAATATAGAACAACCATCACTCAGAATAGTCACAAATCAAGTTGAATGGAAGTCTGACATGTACAGAATTAAAGAAACCACATCCATCCAGAGTGGTAGGAGGGGCACAGATGAGGAAAGAGCTGGTCCCACACCCAAGTGTGGTGGATAAAAATTTGGGAGGGATATCTCAGGAGCAAGGAATCCCAGACCCACACCAGGTCCCCCAGTTCAGGGTTCCAATGCCAGGAAGATAAGTCCCCAGAATTTTTGGCTGCAAAAACCAGAGGGGATTGAGTTGGTGGAAGAAACTTCTGGAGCCCCAAGCAGTTCCTGTTAAAGAACACACTGACTCACCTATTCAGACTCACTCCCTCTGAGTTCCAGCTCCCAGATGGCAGCTTGAAAGGCACCAGTGTTATACAGGGAGAAACTGAAGTGTCTGGTATCAAGTTGAGCAGAGGCCATTGTCCCTTTTCTAAGCCCGCCCCCCACAGAGCCACAGAGCTGGCAAGCTGGTGCCATATCTGAGACTCCAACAACGTGGTTAACACTGTTTGCCCCACCTTGGAGATCCCTAGAGACTCTGTCCCACCTAACTTATGGGCCCACCCCAGCAGCTTTTCCATATCGATGGCTGGTCTTGGCTCATGCTGCACAACTTCCTAAATCCTCTCAAACAAGCAACAACTGGCCTCAGTGAGCCCGAGACCCAGCACAAACAGCAGCCAGCTTAGATTCACAGCTTGTCCTCACCTGGGAACTCCAAGCCCAGCACAAGTAGCAGCCATCTCAGATTGCCTTATAGGTCAGGCAGGGTGGCCCTGGACAAAACACAGGTGGGGGCTGACCTTGGTCTGGACCACCTAGGAAACCCCAAGGCCAGCATACCCAGTGGATAGGTACAGACCACATAGGAGCACCACCACCCTGCCCCTGCACAGATGAGGTTTGTGGTCAGTGGTCATAACCATCATTGCAGCCAGCCTGCCTGAGTAAATCCCCCCCACTGATCTGTAACCAAGATTCAACTAAAAGAGGGGAGTGTAATCAGCCCACACAAAGGGTGCACCTCAAGTACCCAGATTAGTTGGTAGGGGAGGCTGTGCCACTGGACCCTACAGGATACCTACTACAATAGGCCACACTACCAAGACATGGAGTCATAGCAGCTCTACCTAATACATAGAAACAAACACAGGGAGGCTGCCAAAAGGAGCAGACAAAGCAACAAGGCCCAAATGAAAGAACAGATCAAAACTCTGGAAAAAGAGCTAAATGCAATGGAGATAAGCAATCTATCTGATGTAGAGTACAAAACAATGGTCATAATTATGCTCAAGGAACTTAGTGAGGACCTGAACAGCATAAAAAAGATCCAGTCAGAAATGAAGGATACAATAATTGAAATAAAGAACAATTTACAGGAAACAACAATAGAGTGGATGAAGCTGAGAATCAAGTCAATGATTTGGAACATAAGGAAGCAAAAAACAACCAATCAGAACAACAAGAAGAAAAAAGAATGCAAAGATATGAAGGTAGTATAAGAAACCTCTGAGGCAACTTCAAGAGGTCCAATATTTTCATCATAGGGGTACCAAAAGGAGAAGATAAAGAACAAGAGACGGGAAGTCTGTTTAAAAAGTAATGATAGAAAACATCCCTAATCTGGTGAAGGAAATAGACAAGCAAGCCCAAGAAACAAGGAGAGTCCCAGGCAAGATGGAAGCAAAGAGGCTCACTCCAAGCTACATCATAATTAAAATAACAAAGGTTAAAGATAAAGAGAGAATCTTAAAAGCAGCAAGAGAAAAGCAGTTAGTTACCTACAGGTGAGTTCCCACAAGACTGTCAGCTGATTTTTTCAAAAGAAACTTTACAGGTTAGAAAAGATTGGCAAGAAATACTCAAAGTCATGAAAAGCAGAGACCTACAGCCAAGGCTGCTCTACTCAGCAAAGATATCATTTAGAATCAAAGGGCAGATAAAGAGCTTCCCAGACAAGAAAAAAGTAAAGGAGTTCATCATCACCAAACCATTATATGAAATATTAAAGGGATTTATTTAAGAAAAATATAAAAACTATGAATACTAAAATGGCAAAAATACACATCTACCAACAACTGAATCTAAAAAACAAATTAAGCAAACAAGCAGAACAGAGACAGAATCATGGACATAGAGCATGTTTTGATTGTTGCCACATGGGAGGGAGGTATGAGGGAATGGGTGAAGAGGTGAGGGGATTAGGAAGTACAAATAGGTAGTTACAGAATAACCATGGGGATGTACAGTACAATATAGGAAATGGAGTAGCCAAAGAACTTATACGCATGACCCATGGACATGAACAGTGGTAGGGGACTGAGGCAAGGTGGAATATTGGGTGGAGTGGGGCAAAGGGGGGAAAATCAGGACAACTGTAATAGCATAATCAGTAAAATATAATTAAAAAAGTAAAAGAGCCAATAAAACAGAACCAGAGAGGATCAGGCTATGAATTTGCAGATAAGACTTTCAAAATAACTGTGATTAACATCTTTAAAAAACAGGAGGGGAAGGGACAAAATGGATTAAAATATGGAACATGGCAACAAGGCCCACTTTTCTGTTTCCTGTAGCCAAAAGTATTCTCACTCGTTGTCAGGTTCATGATGCCTAGCATAATATTTTATTCACTTATTGAGTACCCACTGTTCTCCAGATATTGAATTAGAAATGGATGTTATATGATCAAGATCAAAGTCTAGCGAGGGATACAAATGCATTCTATATTCTGTCAATTTTAAGTGTGAAAGGGACTATGGAAAGTGTATACTATGGGCCGATTGTAGAGGAACACTCGGTACAACTTGGCAGAGGTGGAGGTAGGGAAAAGCATGGATGGCTTCCAGAAGGCAGCGACAGAGGAACAACACCTGAAAGAGAACAGGAGCTGGGTGAGGAAGGCATAAATGAGAAGGGAATCTTAATGAGAGAAAACAGCTTGAGCACAGGCCTGGAGGCTTATAACCACGTGGAAGAGAGAAGTACAGAGAACTGGAGGGCGAGAAGTGGACAGTGAGGGGGATGGTAAGAGACAGGGAGGGGCTGGGTGACACAGGGGCAAAGGTCACAAGGCAGAGGAACTGGGCTTTTACTCAGCCGCAGTGGGGAGGCACTGAAAGGCAGAGATTTGGTCAATCTGCTTTTAACCCTGAACTGTATGTCTACACAGCAGACCACAGACAGACAGACATTGATCTCATTGCAAAGGGGAGTCCAAGCCGGCCCTGATCTCACAAACAAAAGCAACTAGTGCATTATAGATTTCTCCCCAAGGGCTCCCTGCCTCCCTCTACTCCCCTCGCCCCCCCCAACTCCTTTTTCTCACAAACCCTTCAGTGTCTGGGTCAAAGAAGATAAATATAAAAGAGGAAGTGAAGATAACATGAAAGGTGCCCACCACAGTGTATGTCACATAGTAGATACTGAATGCATGTTAGTTCCTTTCCACTCCCTCTGGGTTCAGATGGGAGAAGCTGGCAGTCACAAAAAGTAGTTGCTTTTTGATTAGAGAAACCCAGGCTGTAAAACTTCATGCTAAAAATCCCACACTGTCCCTGAAAATGAGCCACAGCGCAGCTCTGCCTGGGGAAGCACACGGTTATGTTCGGCCTCTAAAGGCCTCTCTCCTTGCCCTGGCCCTCCTCACCCTAAGTGATGTAATGAAAAGTCTCACCAAGTCCATTATTAACGTAAATATTTTCAGACCTTAAATAAAGGGTTGTTTTGCATTTCCAGTCTGTTTGCTGCATGGAGTGAATCCCCTGCAGCGCTGGCAGAACACACAGTGTCCCCCGCTGTGGGGACAAAATGGTCATCCAGGAGCCAGCCAGTCAAGCAGATGAGTAACGGGACTGACCAAGCCAGGAGTCAGCCCAGGCGGCCCCAGGATATTGACTCCTAGGGGCCAAATTCCTTCCATCTGAACCACAGATGCTGATAAAATATTTTCAGGAACAGAATGAGGGAATGTGCTTCACTCACTTCCCAAAATGTAGAACTGAAGAGGTCAAATCCTTTTTAATCCAAGCTAAGAAAATAGAGCCCAACTTTATCTCACAGCTAAATTTAGGCATGAACGGAGAACTGGCCCTTGGTGAGTTAATTTAGATGAGCTAATGCTTGTTCCTGGCATACAGGACACACTCAGTAACTGGTAACTATTATTACTGTCATGGCAAAAACGGAGTGTCTGCCGGCTGTCGCATCCCATCCCCCCACGCACGCTGAAATCAGCTGTGCCAATCACCTGCACATCTGGGGGAAATTTCACAAGGGCTAAGCAGGAGGTGGCCCTCCTTCAGCAGTCACTCTCCGAGAGAAGGGGCAGGTGCTGTGCTAGGTCTGTGCTAGGTGGGCTTGACCTTGCCTGAGCAGAGGAAGACAGCTAGCACTCCTCTTTCCCCCCTCCCCTCTTCCAGCAGAGGCTTCAGCACTGGGGCTGAGGCAGGGGAGGGACCCGCGGGAGCCAGGCTTAGGCAGGGCCAGGAGGAGGTGCTTGGTCCTGCTTCCAGCTCCCAGACCCCAGCTGGCAGAGCATACCCTGCAGGAGCACCAGAAGGACCTTTGGAATAAAGAGCTTGATCACTCCTCAAAACCCTCCATGTCTTTAACAATCTTACTCAGAGGACTAGGGTAAATCCCTATGTTTAGATAGTGCCGTTGTCCCTGAGTGCAGGACAGATATGCAATAACCAGATAACTGCGCTCATTTTTCTGTCTTATAATAAATTAAAAGTTGAGTGTAATTTAGTCATCCATCCTCCTCCCGAAATGTTTCTGGGATTTTCTTCCACTCCCATTCTGCTGTCACCACCTGACATGAAGGCCTGTGGCAACCTGAGCTCTCCCTCCTCCCTAACATCCAGCCGGTCGGTCACCTGGTTCATTTTCTCCCCTGTGGTGTTTCCAGGGCTTGCCCCTCCCCCTTCCACTCCCACTGTCATCTCATCTGCTCACGCTCACGCTCGGGTTAGTATAAAAGGACCAGGACTGGACTCCCTGCCTCCATTGTAGGATGAAACTTGCTAAAACCCAGTGAGGGAGAGCACCAAGCAGCATCCCTTGAAACCACCACTCAGCAGCAGGTGGCGCTCTCGAGCCAGCTCAGAGTGCTCACAGAAGTTTTGCTCCATCAGGCAGCCCAGTGAGTACAGACTGTGCCACAGTCCATTTTTCAATTTGGTGCTGACTACGTGCCTCTGGGAACCCAGACTTGTCTAAGACACTGGCTCTGATCTCCAAGAATCTGCAATATAATTAGGGGAATGAGGCCTTTGAGCATAAATGTATCATCACTTAGCATAAAGCTGTAATACAAGATGGGTAGGAACAGGGCCAATCTGAGTGGGATGAATAAGGGCTACAAGAAAAATGCCCAGAGGAGAGAAAGACAGCCTCCAACAGGGAAGAGAAGGGAGAGGGGCACCTGAGCTGGGCAGTCAGCTAGGGTAGGGTTTCAGTAGGCGGTGGGAGGGAGGGTGGTGTAATCAGGGGCGTGAGGTGGACAGTGCAGAGCACAGAAGAGGGCATCCTGATGATGGGGGCTGAATGCCCGAGTCCAGTCTCACTCTCCATCCTATGTCCTTCTGGTTGCACTTCCTCTTGACATATCATGACAAGGGTCAGCCCCCTGGGAAATGTCCTAGGGCAGGACAAGTGCCACTCTGAGGTAGGACCAGTCAGTCCCCCTGATCCGCGTGGAGAAAACCAAATATCCCTTGTTTCTCTGTACCAAGGAAGGGCATGCCTTTTCTCACCACATCAGAAATCTGCCCCCAGAGCAGGGCCTTCCTTATCCTGGAAAAGGATCTATAAGAGGGCCTGGGGGTGAGCTAAGGGCCAAGAAACTGAGGTTTCTTGGTGGACATGGAAGGGCGGGCATGGGAGAAAAGAACCCTTCTGAGACTCAAGGAGAGACAGACTTCCTCCAAGGAAACTGATGTCCTTTTGCACGTTTTATCATGGGTTTTCCGACTCCCCCCAGGATAGGACCATGAAACTTCAGCTCTGCTTGGGAGGGTCATGGGACACAGGGATGGGGCTGGCACAGTGGATACTCGGGAATGAGGCTTTCCCTGAGGAACAGTGATGACGACTGACCTGGGCACACATAACTCAGGACGCCAGAATCCCGTCAACTCAACACTTTCACACCAGAAAAGTTTCTCAGTGTGTCCACGTGACAAGGCACCCTCTCGTATTCATATACGAGACCGTGCATCTCTCTGTTTCCGTGACAGAACGTACCTCTCTGGGTGGAAATACCTTGGCGCTTCAGACCGACTGTGCACCTACACACAAAATACTTTTCACACTTGTGAACGTGGGATCAAGAAACGTAGACCCTTCTCCATCCGCCCCCTCTGGTGTTTGGAAAACCGTCGCAGACAGGCCACATTGAAAAGTTGGACCGGCACCAGATGGAAGCAGACCAGAAGAGCTGATGGGAGGGAGTTCATCTGGAGCAGAGAGGACGGGGAAGATCAATGATGACTGTCTCTGAGTTACCAGAGGGCTATCCTGTGTGAGAAGGAAGAGACAGTTCTGGTGGACCTCAGAGGGCAGAGCTGGGGCCACGTGGCGGAAGCTCCGGGAAGGCAGATCTGGGCATGCTGGGAGGGGGGCTTTCTAACAAGTGGTGCTGTGTAATAGGCTGCCTCACAAAGCTGTGGCCTCCTCAACCCTGGAAATGCTCCTGAGGGTCCAGAAGAATGTATGTCAGGGAGGGGGGCTGAAAGGCAGTTCGTTTTGGCCAGGGTTACGGATTAGACCCTATGATTGATTCAAAGATTCTAATATTCTGAGATGCTCCTGGCAGGGCCTGAACCATTCATCAGAATCCAGTTCTTACCACTGCCCCTAGGGGCGGTGTGACCAGGTCTCTGACCCACTGCTGTGAGTCCCGGGCCCTCATCCACATGGCATGGGCTGCACCCCTGCACTCTTCCCAGAGCGGGAGCAGCAGTCACACTGCACGGTGGGTGTGCCCAGCGCCCACCGAGGACTTTAAGGCCACCATGTTTTTGCTCACGCTCTTCCCTTTTCCTGAACCCCAACTTTGGCTGAGTGTTTCCCCATCTCCGTTGTCCCTCTAGCAGTGACAGGCACCTCAGCGAACTTTCCCTATGGAGCAGCTGTGTATGCCAGTGCCCTGTGCGCCCACGTGGGAAGGCTTGACTCTTTCCTTCAGCAAAAGTGTCCTGAGATTCTGCCAACCCGGTCACGCGCTTCCATTTCCCTTTCCTTCTGTTAGCAGCAGACCTTGCATCTAACGCCCACTGACGGGGTCCTTCTCGAGGTCCCTTCCTGGTTTCTCCTGGCACCAGGTCCCTACCTCACCCCAATGCTCTGCTGTCACATGCTGCCCAATGTCTGTTCAGCATCCTTGTTGTGAACGAGGGTGCACTCTTCACCCACTCTCCCTCCCCAGGCCATGCAGGAAAGCCTCCCTATGCCTCCCTTCCACTCCTGATCCCATTTACGTGACCATCTCAAGTCTGCCTCCATAAGCCTACCACCGAATGAGCACCTACTGGGTATACTAGATGCTCTACATACATTTAAAAATAAATCCATACAACAATCCTAAGGCATGTGTTGAAATCTATGATGTATAGATAAAGAAGCTGCTCAGGGAAGGTGAACTGGCCACGGATAGCCTAGCCTATCAGCTGGGGAGAGGCTAAGCTGGTATTCAAAACCAGTTCTCTGTGGTTGCACAGCCAGCTCTTTCTGGAGGCCCTTGCTGGCTCTTCTGGCCTCTCTGTTCCCTCTGCCCTCCAAGAGGGGCCTGAGCCACACGTGGAGCTCTGCCTTAGCTCCACCCAAGGAAGCGGAGCTGCAGAAGGGAAGCTAAGCAACAAGTTCAGAGAGAACGGAGGCACAAAAAGGGTGGGTAAGTATAGGCTGTAGGAGGTGCAAGGTCAAGGAGAAGAGAGGCCATAGTGGGAAAGGAAGGAGGAGGGGTTCAGTGGAATGGGACAGGAGGTGAAGGGAAAGGGAAGTGGGCTCTTCAAAGACAGACGCCTAGAAGGGATCTCACCAAAGTTCCCTCCCCCACAGAGTCACTTGGTTTTTCTGTCTTGCATTCTTCAAAAAGGGGCTTAGAACATTTCCCCCATTCCCCTCCTGGGGCAGAAATGACAGGCTTTCTTTTTTTTTAAATATATTTTATTGATTATACTATTACAGTTGTCCCATCTCCTCCCCCCACCCCCCTCCCTGCACATCCCTTCCCCCCACACTCCCCCTCTTTAGTTCATGTCCATGGGTCATATATATGAGTTCTTTGGCTTCTACATTTCCTGTACTATTCTTACCCTCCCCCTGTCTATCTTCTACCTACCATCTATGCTTCTTATTCCTTATACCTTTTCCCCCTCTCTCCCCACCCACCCCCCTGATGATAACCCTCTGTGTGATCTCCATTTCTGTGACTCTGTTCCTGTTCTAGTTGTTTGCTTTGTTTGTTTTTGTTTCTGTTTTAGGTTCAGTTGTTAATAGCTGTGAGTTTGTTGTCATTTTACTGTTCCTATTTTTATCTTCTTTTTCTTAGATAAGTCCCTTTAATATTTCATATAGTAAGGGCTTGGTGATGATGAACTCCTTGAACTTGACCTTATCTGGGAAGCACTTTATTTGCCCTTCCATTCTAAATGAAAGCTTGGCTGGATAGAATAATTTTGGACGTAGGCTTTCTTTTTTCTTGGACTAACTCTCCACTCTTTCCCCACACACAGTAGTTCCCTCAAACCTACACCTGCCAGGTAAGGAACAAAGACCTTGGTATTTAACAGGGGTCTAACCCCTGGAGGGCTTACTATTTCTAAGCCATTCTTCCTTGTGAGATACCAGAATCACACCAGTGCCGAACCTGATTTTCCCTACACTACTCCCCCGTCCAGTGCCGGGGGGTGGAGCGACATGGTCCCCAGCACCTAGCTACGGACCTGACACATGGTAGATACTCAGTGTCTGTTGACAAATGAATGTTTCTCAGTTACTTCCTGTGCCTCAAACAACTTCTGTACTGACCAGAACCTACTTTTCCTAGCTCATCTGCACCACTATGGACGGAACCCTGTGTGACAGCCTGAATTCTGGAAAGGACTGTTAATACAGCGTCCACGTTCTCAGTTCCAAGGGCTAACCACAGGGTATATGCAGTTCTATGGGGCCCATTCATTCGTAGAGGCGACATGTGAGGCTATTCCCACACAATTCAGGTCTCGGCCTCTTCCAGCCCTCACGACAGAACTGGGAGGAAGCCAAGCCTCCCATGCCTAGTGTTCTTCCCTCTGGTTGCTCCCACACCCACACTCCCAGTGCAGGCCCGGTGACCGCAGCAAACAGTGGGGCTGAAGATGCAGGTGAGGGAGAGAGGAGCGGGAGAGAGGTGTATACGGAGGGGAAACGCAGCTTTGGGAGCAAACAGGCACACATGCGGACTGCAGAACATTGTGACTTGGATTATTTTTGGAACCTAATGTTTCTAACGTTCAAGAGGAGGAAATGAGAAAAAGTAAGCAGAGATTCCCAGGCCCAGTTAGCTGGAAATAATACAGGACACTGTGTCCTGTGTTGGGCTGGGACACAGACACACTTCCTCACCCTGAGCCCCGTCAACAGCGGGTGGAGGGGGCGGTGGTTCTGGTCCCAGGAGGAGCGAGGGCAGGATTGAGAGGGCACCAGAGAGTTTCTCAAAAAAAAAAAAAAAAACCCAAAAAAAGGCAGGAAATTACAAACCAACTATAAAGACCTTGCCCTTCTGGCTGCCCCCAAAGGTCACAGCTCTTTGAAGCCTCCCTCCCGACACCAGGGGCTCGGGCAAGGAATCACAGAGACTTGCTGGCACGCCCCCTGGAGGCCTGCTTAGTGCTTGCCCTTTTACCACAGCCATAGCCAGGACACAGGTCAGACGACTCCTACCCTTCATTTCCCCCCAGTCCCTCTAGCCACCTCCTAGGTTGCTGACAAGCGCATTCTTTCTCCTGCAGGACAAGGTGTGGTGTGGCGCGCGCGTGCGTGCGTGCGTGTGTGTGTGTGTGTGTGTGTGTGTGTGTGTGCTGGAGACCTGGGGGCAGCCTCAGAGCCGAGGGCTTACCTTACCATGCTGCCTACTTTCCTTTATCCCAGGCATACCTCCCAAACTCACCAAGTCTCAGTTTTCCCTTCCGTAAAACGATAGCTCACGTTCACATCTGCCACACAAAGTAGATGGAAAACCAGATGATGACCCACAATGATGGATGACCCTGGGTGGGTCTCTGCTTCTGGGTCAAAGTTTCCACGTAAAAGGAAGGGCTGGACCAGAAAATCTCTTAAGATCAGGGGCGTGAGAACACTTCAAAAGCCGACATTCAGAAAATACTGTGTATTATAATCACTACAATGGCACTTCAGTTGGACAAATGACTACGGAGCCCTGCTCACTGCTGGCCTGAGAGGCGTGGGGACTGGATCTGTGGTGAAGGCAAGAGGCAGAGGGCCAGGGTCCAGCAGGAAGGGCAGCCAGTGCCCTTCCCCACAACTGGCCCTGCTGGTTCTTGTTACCCCAGGCAGGCTTTGGGTCCCACCTGGGGGCCGAGGGAGTCATCAGAACTGTTTATGCCTTGGAGGGAGAGGGTAGAAAATAGCAGGGGATACTTTGCCCAGTGATGGGGCATCCTGGGGATGTCCTGAATTACTCATGTGGTTAACGGGACATAGAAACTGCACTGTAACCCTCAGCACTGAGCCCCGCTGCCTACTGCGATGCCCTTCACCCAGTGAGCCCCATAAATATTTTCTCACGGCAAATAGCATGAAAGTAACATTTTGTTGGCATAGACCTTTGATAATATCAAAATGCGTAGTGGTATTTCTTAGATGGACTGTAGGAAGTGTTGCTGGTCCCAAGTTTGCAGGAGGATACGACAAATGTACTCTTAGCTATAATACAAAGCAGAAGGTGACAGGTGTCTCAGAAGTTTCCAAAAACTTATTCTGCTACGGCCCACTCTCACTTTATCCCCCAAAAGGCACAGAGGAGGTAAGCTGTGATCCATCCTATCCTGCACGATTTGGTCATATCTTTTTATACAGCCTCAGTGCACAATCAACAACACACACACACACACACACACACACACACAGAAGAATAACCATCTGAGCAAGGTTGAAAACGTAAAGGAACTGGCAACTGGAAAGTCAAAGTCATGACCATCTCTAGGTCACCAACAGCCACACCTTCTTTCCTTCTCTCGGCCCAGGGCCTGGCCCACAGCCACAGTGGGACACAGTCACTCAGGAGAGAACCAAGGGACAATGTGCTCCATTCCTTTTGGTTGGCCAGTCATTTCTGAGCTTCCCTGAACCTGAGGACAGAGCAGTGACTCACAAGAGTATGGTTCCTGGACCAGCAGCAGGGGCAGCACCTGGTGCAGGGGAGCGGCAGTCACACCCTCCTGGGGAGAGCTGCTTCCCTCTGTGGCTGCTTTAAGAACAGACATTGTTTTTCCAGAGATCTTTCCTAGGAGCACCTCCCCCAAACCTGACCCATCAAACATGATCTCAATTTAATCTGGGTGCTATGGGGAACCTATTCGTGTGTGATGTGACCCGTGACTCAGCTCTGGTTCTGAACACAGTCCAGACATGTGTGATGTGCAGGTGACATCCGTGAAGAGGTCTCCTGTGGGGAATCAGGCCTGCATTGTCCCTGGGCCACTTTAAAAACTCCCTCACCTGGGATGGAGACAGCAGAAGTTGACTTTGATTTGGGCCAGACTTCCAAAGTACATGTGTAACTAGCTAAGCCTCCTCTCCACTTTGTATTTTATCTTTGAAGTGATCAGCAACATTCTTTTCTTTGCTATCTATAATAGTTAACCACCTAAAGCAAACCTATGCATAGTAAATGAGGACCACCCTGAATGTAATGTACCTGGAGCTTCAATAAAAGCCTGTCGAGGCAAGGGGTCGGGGCCCTTTCTCTCTGACAGACCGGCCACGCAGGCTCGTCCTCTTTCTCTCTGAGAAAGTGGCCAAGCTAGCAGTCTCTTTCTCACTGAGAGAGTGGCTCAACATCCCTTTTTCTCCACCGAATTCCTTTAGTCCCCGTGAATTTGTTCATCACTTGTCCGGGGATCTAGGACAAGCATTCCACAATGACACGTAGTCCTGCCGGATGGGACTACAACAGGGTGCTCCTCTCTTGTGTCTCACCCAGGGGCACCACGCAACCTAGTGATCTTTGGGGGCCCCCATCATAATTGCCAACTTCTCTCAGAGCTCAATTCTTGATTTTGTTCCATTAGGGATCGTTGAAAATGACTTGGGGCAAGTTCGCGTGGAAGGCAGCATCAATGACACTCTGCACGCTCTCGGCAGATGCCACGTGACTGAAGAGTAAGTCATGGCTGACAGTGCGGGGAGAAGGCGGGGAAGCTGGTGCCCAGGGAGCAGCTATGCTGGGCTGGGCATGGTGCCAGGCACTTCCATCTACACCACCCCCTTCGATTCTCAGAACAAACCTGGGCAGCAGCTTGGGCCATTTTTTTTTTAAAGCAGGAAAAGAACTCAACAGATTATGATTATATTTGCTGAGAAAAGTTCCTTATTTCCCATCATCACCCAAAGTGACAACCCTGAAGAGAAAAGAGTCTCCTACAAACACACAGGGAGAATGAACAGCAAACACACAAAAGCTGTTATAGAAGTGGTGGGCAATGAAGGGGCTTAGGTACCATTTAGTGCAGCAAGGAGGAGGAACGGTGGGCGCACTGGTTGGGGTGGGTGGGGGTCTTCACCACACTGTCCTGGAGATGCCGACATGCCCACGTGTGAGCCTATTCTCTGCCAGCATCGTGAGCACATGCACGCCCTGCCGGCCATTGCTCCGGCTGAGAGATGTTTTCGCAGAGAGAAAGTACTGTGCATGAGAATAGCGCATGTGGAAGCAGAAGAAAAGTCAAAAGTCACTGAAGCTAGCCCCAATTCTTCATCTTTGTTTCCTTGGAAATATCATTGGGGGTCAGGGGTCAAAGATGTACTTAAGGTCTCCCATTGGTGACACCCCAGGACAAATCTGAACCCCCACTCACATAGCTCCATTTTGGCATCAAAATGGCACACATGGGTGAATCGAATTTCATTGTGTAAGAATGAATATGAAGGAAGGCATTTAAAATTAGGTTCCTAAAGGGAGATTTCCCACAGGTGGTGTGGTGAGGCCAGAGTCCTGTAAGCCAGACTCATTTTCACCGGGGGCCACATCAGCCTCGTGGTTGCCTTCAAAGGGCCGAATGTGATTTTAGGACTGTGTAAATGTAACCACTCCTTAACCAGGGGCAAGGAGCTCGGCGCTGCCACCGGGCAGAAACAAGGTGCAGTGTGGGATAAAACAAGGTGGAGGGCCGGATTCGGCCCGCGGGCCTGGCGTTCGCCACCTGTGCTGTAAGCAGAGGAGAAGTCCTCTTCTGGGCAGATGCCTTGGTCAGAGAGGAGGTGGGCACCTGAATATCCTCCCCAGCCTGTGATAAAGACCGTGTGTGGGCGTGTCCCAAGACCAGGCTTACACATGTGACAAACACAGCTGCACACACTAACAAGAAGCACAGTTGCCACACTGGATGCCCCACTGGGTGGCTTTGTCCATTCCTGGGGACTCTCCATGAAGTGGGAAAGTGGGGCCATACTCCTTTCTGGAACGGCTTTGGGCAAGACTAGGGTATGGGTCTCCTGGGTAGACATCAGCACAGTCTCTTTTATTCGGAAGCAAAGTAGACAAAGCTTTCTCATCAGTTAAGTCTGGTGAGGCACGAGAGACCTAAGCACTTCTTCCCTATGAAGACTGGAAGATTGTAGGCCTTCCCCAGATCAGAAGGCAGGTGGTGAGGTAGCTACAGTGTGCTCTGATACATATCATTGGCATCAGCACATAGATGGGCACAGTAAGGTCACATGGCTGTCACCAGGATGACAAGGCTGGGTGTCCTACAGTGCATGGGAGGTAGACTTTTCTATACCAGGGTCTCTTCCAGTTGTACCATTCTAAGGTGTCACAGGCAATGAGGAAAGGACAGGGGCCTAGGGAGGACCCTCCATGGACTAGCACCCAGCCTTCCCTTTTCCAAGGGAACATCTACAATGCATGTACTTAATGATCCTTAACACCACAATCTGCCCCTTAATGGGAAAGAGGCCTCCCTTCTCGCTGGGAATGGGATGTGATTGCAGGGCAGACACCTGCCTCACACAGGGTCCACTGCAGCTGAGGGGCGGCTGGCTGTGAAATAGGGCGGCAAAGAGAGCCGTAATCTGTGCCTGGCTAACGAGGGGCAGCCCGGCCTGTGTCCTGTGAACACAGTGAAGACAGGCCCATTAGTCACAGACTGAGGGGCATGAGGCCACGGCAGTGGCGTTCATCTTCCAGCAAGATGCTTTGTGTGTTACTTGCATTGCCTCCGTGTTACCCAGCTCTCTCACAAATTGCTCAGTAAGGCTTTCCTGTCAGTCCTGAGCTGCAATATACCCCATTCTCTAAAACCCCCCCAATCACAGCTAGGTACAGCTAGGACAGTGCGACGCATACAGCAGACATAAATAATAATAAACAGGAGTTTAGGACAGCTTGCTGCTCCAGGGCAAAAATTCTGGCCTACTTGTCTTTATCCAAGTGCCTTGTTTTGGGCTGATGACAGATGCTTCAATGAACGGGTGCCCTGCTTCATGAGTTATCTCTGGAACAGAGTCCCTCCTCCATAAATGCTCAATTGGGAGAGATAATGGCTCCCTCTCCACCACCCCCAAGATGAAGAATACAGGGAGTCATCACAGAGGTCAAGGAAGGTGGTAAGAGGTGGCTTCACTCTCCAAGGCCAGATGGCAAATGGGGAGCCTGGAAAACAGGCTGTCACCCCACAGGGCCAGAGGGGAGGCTCTGCACCCACCCCCTAACAAAAATAGAAGCTGGATGATCACTGGACTCCTCCCATTGCCAAGAGCTTCCCAGATCTGAAATTAGAGACCTGTGACAAGCCTCCCACCAGAAAGGAGGCTCAGACGTGGCTCACGCAGTAACTATTTCCTCATGCCTTGTTTAGATGTGGATCCACATACACAACCCTCAACCAAACCACACCCCCTCACCCCCTTCCAAAAACACCAAATATGTCAAGAGCTGAGGCACTTAGTTCTGCACACATATCTTAAATTAATCTTGAAGCAATTTAAAAGGCCTGTTTTTCTCCCCTTCCCCACACCCAGCATATTTTCTGTGGCAGCTGGGTCAAGCTTGAGCGGCATTTTTACCACTGGCTCAATGTCAAAATATTCCTGGGCTGCTCTCTTCCCATCATCTTTTCACTCCCTCCGTCTTGTTCTCGATATTCTCTCCCCTCCCCACCCCTATAATACACCACACCCACCCATGCACTTTTGAAGGTATGAGCACACCATACTGCATGGAACCTAAACTGGGAGCACTGGATTCTGGGATCACGCCCTTGGAGAGGGGAAAAAATATGCCTTTATTTTCACTACCCTCTAGCTAACATATAGCATTCACTTCAATCATGAATGTAAGCAACAAACTACATTACTCTTAGCAATACTTGAGGCTCTGACATCCGTAGAAACATACACATTTTCACCTCACATCAGGGTTGTTGCCCTAAATTATCATTTATGCTCATCGCTACTTCAAAATTACAGTAGTTGTGAGACTTCAAGTAGATTTTATTATTTAACATGTTTCTAAAGAAGTACATACGTTATTGTTTTTTAACTTATGAACTGTATTTCAATAATTACGTTCCAAGCCTACATATTCTGTACATTTACAAATATTATTCTGAGCTGGGGTCCACAGGTTTCCGCAGCACAGAATGGTTGAGCTACTGCTGTCACGTGAGCATTAGGAGGTGAGATCTCAGATTTTCTCCTGAGTCATCAGAGCCTGGGCCAGGGGACTCAGGGGCCAGCAAGCAGTGCTAAGTGGTAGCACAAGGCAGGTCCCAGGAGCAGAGGACAATATGGTTATTGGATAAGAGCTTGGGTGGGCTTTGGAAATGGCTGTGTAATCAGCAGTGTGATCTTGGGCAAGCCACTTCACTGCACTGAGCTCCCATTTCCTCAACTGTGAAAGAGGAATAATAACACTATATGTTTCTTGTGCGCATGTATCGACAGGATGTATGTGGGGCAGCAACTGCTCCTTGGTTTGCTGGCATGGGTCTCACTCTAGAAGATCAGCCTTCCCTACCAGGATCTTCTGAGTGCTGAGGGCATGGTGTTTGTTTTGTTTCTGAGAAGGCACCACCTGTGCCCTATGCAGTTTTCCACATCCTTGAGCTTCAGGGATGCTGTGAAGTGCCTCAAACTCCAAAATAGAACTAGGCAGACCTAAGTCTCCGGCCTCTCCTTCTGTCCCTGGATCACTGAAATGCTCACCTAGGTTAGGCTGCAAAGTAGGTTCCCTGCTGCAGGGGAGAAGAGACCCCAAGTAAAAAGGAGATATTCCAGACTTTTCTAACACTAGTCATAGGGGCCAAAGTACCTGCTACTGGCTTTACAGAGCTGCTGGCTCCTGATCCGGTGTCGCATCACTTGGCGAACAGTGACAGGATTCTGCATTCCAAGCAGCCCTTCTCAGAGCAAGCCAGGGTCAGACCCAGGCTGCCAGGCCACTGCGCAAAGAGCCCCCAGGAAGGTCAGGGAAAACCCTGCAACTCCTAAGGTTATGCAAGAAACCCCTTTACAGGCCCTTACAAAGTCCGGCTTAAAAGACGTTCAAAAGTCCTGTTGTAGAAAGGGGCTACGCATCCTTTTAAAATGGCATATATTGATTTTCTTCTGATTATAAATTATAAAAAATTGGAAAATACATAAAATTTACACAGAGAAATTAAAATTACCCATAAACTTGACGCCTAGAAATCAAAACTATTAACATTGTGGTGAATTTTCTTCCAGCTGTACCTATGCTGGCACGCTCACATAAATGAGGATTATTGCTATATAGAGTTTTATATCCTGATTTCATCACTTAAAAATATCTAGAGACATTTTCAACACGAGCTCTGAAAAGACAGAGAACCATTATCTTAGACACTGTCTGTCAAATTCACAGTTTACTGAGAAGTGTAGAAGAGTACCGTGCATTTGCATAGAAGTTATTTCCAGAAAACTGTTAGAAAGGCATTTCATTCCCCCTAAAGCACATACAGTAGTAAAATCTCTTTAGCTCGAAAAGAACCTAGAGAAGATATATTCGTGTCCTTAGCGAAGAGGCACTACATGACATATTTTTCTTTCACTTTCTGGTATCTCCCCTGTAAGGGAAAGCTACGAAAATTCACTGCTGGGAAAATGGGGCCTTGTGAAAGTGCTGAGCCCCTGAGGAAAACCTTCAAAAAGAGGCAGGATGCCAAGAAGAGTCGTGCACTTCAAACCGGAAAAAACTGGACTCATACGTCAAGTCTGCCATTGGAGCCCAAAGATCAAGGAGTTCCCAATTTCCCTGGACTTCAGCAGAGACACCATCATGCCCCTCAAAGGATGGAAAAGCCATGCAGATGAAATAAGGCTCCGCAGACAAGCACATTGCGTGGCAGTAATCACAAAGCCTGGTGACCGTGGCTGGTAACAGTGTTGTTATTTTTGTTGCTCAGACAGCTCGAATCATTCACTATATGTCCTGAGAGAGGCAGTGTCCAGCAGTGGAGAGAAGCATGGACTCTGGAGCCATCCTGCACTTCCCTGTTAAGCCAAGTTATTTAGCCTCTCAGTTTCTTCATCTGTAAAATGGGATATTGATAATACACCTACCTTATAGGACTAGAGAGGATGAAGATGGGTTAATTTACACTTGATGCTTAGAACAGGGCTGGGTGTGTAATAAACACTACATAAACAGAGGTTTAAGGGGAGGAAGATGGCGGAGTGAATGGAAGCCACACTGACCTCCTTCCAGGGCCAGTCTGGAGTTACAACTCAATTGTGGAGAAACCACCCATAACAAACAACTGAGCAGTAGCCCGAGAGAAGCCGTACAACTTCGGACAGACAGAAGAACCAGCTTTGGCAAGAGGCCTTTAAGAGTTCAGTGATCAATGGCCAGATATAAGATCACAATAAATGTGTACCAGCTAACACCAGTAAGCATTTAAAAAACAAACAAACAAAAATGCTTTCCTCAAAAGTACTGTCATTAATCAGAAAGCTGGACTAGCAGTTTCACTAAAAAGCCATGCCTCCTCACAGCCCCAGGTGGGCATGCTCCCCTCCTACCTTCTCGGCATCCTGCTCAAAGAGCCGCAGCTGGAAACACTGATCCAACTTGAGCTTGCGCACGTGCCACATCTGGTGCAGGTGCTGCCGGGTGGAGTGCAGCTTGTCCAGCAGGCTGGTGATCTTGGGCACCAGGCTCTGGAAGTCAGCGCTGCCCGGGATGCAATTTCGCCCCGAGAAGCCATCGCTGCAGCGGATGCACTGCAGTAGCCGCTGCCCCTCCCGGTCCAGCTCCTCCACAGGGGCCTTCAGCACCTTCTTCTTGAGCTGTGTGTGCTCATCGATGAGCCGCCGAGAGCCCTCCACGTCCACAGGGAACTCCTTCCTGGCCAGCATCTCCTGCAGGTCCTCCAGGCGTGAGAGCAGGTGCACGGCGCTGTTGAAGAACTCCTCCAGGGAGAGCCGCAGCTCAATCCACTCCTCATGGTTGTAGTCCAGGGAGCCATCGAACTCCTCGGTCAGCTGGGAGGGGTCCACCAGCTTCGTGAGGCCCTCCACAGACACCATGCTCGTCTGGAGGGCAGACACAGAGAGGGAGACTCAGTGAAGAGGGGGAGTGAGGGGAGACCAGGGCAGCAGTAGGCAGGAAGAAAGTCAAGGGCAGAGGCCAAGATACGCCCACATAATAATGATCACGGCCTGCCTCAGGGAGCACGTGGCCCACTGGGCATTAGCCACAAATCAGCCAGGAAAGCAGTTTCAACAGACTGGCTGACTGGCTCAAAAAGCCTCCCCACCTGCCCATTTGCCATTCTAGGAAAGCCTGCCTTTAAGTCTCTGCTGCCTTCATCTTCCCCCTCTCCACCCCCCAGTCCTCTGCGGCAGGGCTTCAGATGCTAGAAGCAGGAGAAGCTGAAAGAGAAACAGACCCGGGCCTGGAGGTCTAGTTATCCATAGCTTAGAAACCCATACAGGACCGTGACCCAGGACATCGTCACGGCTGCACTAAGCAATGTGGGTCAACACTTGTGCTGCAAGGATCTGCCACCGTTCCTGCCTCAGGCTGGGCAGGCCTCTATCGGAGGCTCTCCCTGGTAGCAGTACCCTTCTCTGATTTAGCTGGCCTGGATTGGAGCTTGGGCGTGGGTAGTTTTAAAAGCTCCCCAGGTGATTCTAATGTGCAGCCAGTGTTACAAATCTCTTCCAGCCCAGGTCCTTGGTACTCAAAGTGTGGCCCTGGGGCCAGCAGCATTAAGACCACCTGGGAGCTTGTTAGAGCAGCAGCCTCTGGGAACTCCCCCAGATCTGCTGAGTCAGGGCCTGCATTTCGTCCCCAGGGGACTCTGCGCGTCAAACTTGGAGCAGCCCTGTTCTAGAGCACTTTCCCCTTGAAACCCAGCTCCCAACTGACCACATCCGGGAAGTCTCTCATGATTATGTTCACCAATTATTCATTAACTGTCGGTACGCTCAGTCTGCCTGTGGTATGCCACTGGCTGTTTAAGGCACTGCTTTGTAAATGCTCTTCTGAGTGGGAGGCCCCGGTTCTCTCTCCTGTACTTCTTGTCTAGGAGGCAGAGACAAGCTTGCCGAACTTGGGGTGAAGGGAGATGGAAAGGGTTAGGCCGCTACACTGAAGCAGAGTTTCAGGACTTGTTAGAAAGATCACTTTAGGTCTTCTCAGGTTATGAACATCAGGCTTCTTAGCACTGCCTCTACACAAGCAAACCAAAGCGACAGAAATACGGGACTCCTGACGCTGGGTGGCGGCGCTGGGAGGGTGTAAGAGCTGTTTCTGTACCAAGTCACACTTTTTGTGTCACGTAAACAGAGTGAGAATTGCTTTGCTCAGGTGGTCGGCTGCTGTGCTGTGTCTCAGCCAGAATCCTGGGACCACCACAGCACACAGAGGCGCCCCTGGGCCCGGGGGAGGCTCCGGAGTGGAGAGTCACTGCAAGTTTAAGGGCGGCTGTGCCTTCCCACAGGCCCAGGCACACAAGGCTCACCCACCCCCTGCAGATGAGGGCCCGGGCTCTGAGAAAGGGGAGGGCTCGATCTCGGCTGGAACAAAGTTTCCTAAATCATTGACTGAATCTGCTACATTACCATTAAACACTCTCAGGGGACATACTGCTGTCTGGGTTAATTAGCTTAAAAAAATAGCATGTTCTCCCTGAGTATAAAAGAATATAGAAAATATGAAGAAAATAAAAACCACCTATAATCTAGCTACTTTTAATAATCTGCTAACATTTTCAGTCTCTCAGTCTTTTTCATAGGTGCACTGAAAAAAGCATTTTAGATCAT
>VMDR010015748.1:0-21929 GCA_007922815.1 Macrotus californicus | reverse complement strand
ACTATGTAATGCCACATAGGTCACATACCCAACCCAGTAAATCTCAAGGGATATTTAGATTTCTTTGGAATTGAATATATTTCTAAGAGATCACTTTCTCCCTCTTCCAAAGTAATGCAGGTCCAGAAACTGAACTTCTTCATGCCACCATTGAATGTGTAATTTTATTAAAAACTTTCAGAACAAAATCTCCTTTCCATCATTTATAAGGAAAAGGTTGACAGACCTAATTAATTAATAATTTATCTCTTTCTTCTGGAACGCAAAGTATCAAATGTATGTACAGTTTAGGTACAAGTTTAATTTACTGTCTTATAAATTACTTTTTTACATAATTTTTATTTTTCCATTGCAGTTGGCATACAATATTATATTAGTTTCAGCTGTGCATATGACTGAGTGGTTATACATTATATAACTTAATAAGTGATCATCCTAAAAAATCTAGTACCCATCTGACACCATACATAGTTATTACATTATCATTGACTGTGTTCCCTGTACTGTGCTTTACATCCCCATGACCCTTCTGTAACAACCAATTTGTACTTTTTAATCCCTCCACCTTTTTTACACATCTCCCCTAAACCTCTCCCCTCTGGCAGTCATCAAAATGTTTTCTGTATCTATGAGATTGTTTCTATTCTACTTGTTTATTTTGAATTTTAGAGTCAGTTGAGAGATATGCGTTATTGCCATTTTATTGCTCATATTTTTATCTTCTTTTTCTTCTTCTTAAAGAAGATCCTTTAACATTATATGTAATACTGGTTTGGTAGTGATGAACTCCTTTAGTTTTCCTTGTCTGGGGAGCTCTTTATATGTCCATGGGTTCTAAATAATATCTTTGCTGAGCAGAGTAATCTTGGTTGTAGGTCCTTGATTTTCATCACTTTGAATATATCTTGCCAATTCCTTCTGACCTGCAAAGTTTCTGTTGAGTAATTACCTGACAGTCTTATGGGAGCTCCACTGTAGGTAATTAACTGCTTTTCTCTTGATGCTTTTGAGTCTCTCTTTGTTTTTAACCTTTGGCATTTTAATTATGATGTGTCTTGGTATGGGCCTTTTTGGGTTTATCTTGTTTGGAACTCTGTGCTTCCTGAATTTGTATGTCTATTTCCTTCACCAAATTAGGGAAGTTTTTCATCATTGTTTTTTCACATGAGTTTTCAATTCCTGCTCTCTTCTCCTTCTGGCACCCCCATGACACAAAAGTTGGGATACTTGAAGTTGTTCCAGAGGATCCTTATACTATCCTCATTTTTTTTTCTGTTCTGATTGGGTGATTTCTACTTCCTTATCTTCCAAATCTCTGATTAGATCCTCTGCTTCATCTATGCCACTGTTAATTCCCTTTAATGTATTCTTTATTTGAATTAATGTATTCTTCATTTCTGACTGATTTATTTTTATGTTTTCTAGTTCCATGTTTATATTTCCTATCTCCTTGTAGAAATTCTCACTAAGTTCATCTACTCTTCCCCTAAGTGTACTGAGCATCCTTATTATAGGGAACCTATGCATGTGTGATGCGATCTTGTGGCTCAGCTCTGGTTCTGAATGCAGACAAATGCGTGTGGTGTGCAGAGAACATCCGTGAATAGGTCTCCCATGGGGAATCAGGCCTGCATTGTACCTAGGCAACTTTGAGACTTGCTTTTGCTAAAAACTCCTTCACCTTCAATTGAGGAAACAAATGTTTACTGCATATCTTTAAAGTATCTTCCTAAAATCTATGCTAAACCTCTCAAATTTGGGTGTAACCAGTTCCACCTCTTTTCCCTTTACATTTGCAAATGACCTCTATCTTAAAGGGATTAGCAACATTCTTTCTTTTGGTATGGTAACCACCCAAAGTGTACCTGTGCATGGTTAATGAGAACCATCCTGGATGTAATGTACAGAGAATGTCAATAAAAGCCTGTCCAGGTGAGGGATCGAGGCCCTCTCTCTCTCTCTCAGAGAGTGGCCACACAGGCCGGCCCTCTCTCACTCTCTGGCCCGCTCAGGCCTCTCTCACACTCTCCCTGGCCCTCTCATTCTATGGCCCACTCTGGGCCTCTCTCTCTCTCTTTCTCTCTCGCTCTCTCTCTCTGAGAGAGCGGCCACGCAAGCCCTAGCACTCTCTCACTTAGAGAGTGGCTCAACATCCCTTTTTCTCCATCGGATTCCTTTAGTCCATGTGAATTTGTTCGTCGCTTGTCCAGGGATATAGGACAAGCATTCCACAACAACACAAGGTCCTGCCAGATGGGACCATGACACCTTATAACCAGTGTTTTGAACTCTGCATCCAGTACATTGCTTGTTTCCATTTTAAGTTTTTTTTTCTGGAGTTTTCTCTCCTCATTTTGGTAGCTTTCTTGTGTTTGTTTCTATGTATTAGGTAGAACTGCTATGTGTCCTTGGCTTGGTAGGTGTTCTGTAGGGTCCAGTGGCACAGCCTCCCCAGTCATCCAAGCTGGGAACTGCAGGTGTGCTGCTCCCTCCCCCAGCTGGGTTGTGGATACCCTCGTGTTTTGTAGTTGAGACTTGATTGCCACTGGGACATCAGTGGGAGAGATTTACTCCCAGGCCAATCAGCTGCAAGGGCTGGTTGGCTGACCACCATGGAGGATCAGTTGTGCTGGGGTCCACCCACAGCGGGATTTACTTCAGTGGGGTTCTGATGTCTGTTGAGTATGCCCCTTGAGTGTATCACTCATGGGAAATCTGGGCTGGGCCCACTATGAAGCTGGGTCCCCTTGCTCCTCAGGGGCCACCTCTGCAGCTGAGATATCCTTCCCAATGGACCAGCCTGTTTCTTGTCTTCATCCCTCCTACTAGTCTCAATGTGTCTCTTTCTTTATGTCCTTAGTTGTAGAACTTCTGTTGAGGCAGATTTCTGGCCCTTCCAAATGATGATTTTGCTGTAGTTCATTTGTATATTTGATGTGGTTGTGAACAGCTACAAGTATCACATTTCCCTACGCTGCCATCCTAACAGGAAAGTCTAAATTACTTTCTTTTAATAAGGACATTTGAGATCTGTCTTAAATGACTTTTAAAACAGATATTGCAAGTGAAAATGGTAAAGGATTATTTCTTTGGGGTTCCACATTCCACACATTCCCTAGCCTTCTCTCACTAATACCTCTAGTGCTTCCCTTTCTACTCTCTCCTCCCATCTCACCCCTACTGTGGTAGTTTACTCCAAAGCCTCAGGAGAATGATGACTCCTGGGAGTCCTTGGATCCAGCTGTGTACCAGGCATTGTCTGAAATGAAAATTACTGATGCCTTGCACTTGCGTACTAGTAATGTATTCAGATGTATGTAGTTGCTTTAGTGACTAATAAAATATAAAAGCATGTAAAGGCATTGCTGAGTTTGCTTGGCAGTATCCCTAATTTTAAAGGTAGCTATAAGATCAATGTTTCTTGATGTTCATAATACTACAAGATTTAAGATCAGACAGGGTTCCAAAGACAAGGGAAAAGCAAATGCCCAGGGAATCATTGCATTCTCCAAACTTTTTTTTTGTCTTTTTGGGGTCATTTTTATTTTGGTACATGCACTAGGATAAGGGGAGGTATTGTTTATAATGAATTATCAGTTGGGAAATTATTGTAATCAATCAAATTTTATTATTTTTCTAAGTCATTAAATTTGGTTGCAGTGTATAATATTGTAATAATATATATATTCAATTTTTCCTCTTCATTTTGATGTTTATAACTTTCTTTGGAGAGAAGTTAAAGGTGATGCTTGACATGCTTTATTGACTGAAGAGGAAATGGAATATATAATAGAATATGTATCCAAGTCAAATTACCTGTTCTTCAGAAATGGAAACTTTACAAAAAGTTACTTATCAAAAGATGGCCTTGACTGTTATATTGAAAACAGGGCCTTTGTTTTGTCTAAATCCATACTTGACTCTTCTAGGGAATGCTCTCAAGGCTAATCCTTATCCCTGAATTTTGGGTGATAGCATGGATTGGATGAGTTTCGTGCTGCTTCAAGCTCTCCTGCCCTCCAAACAACTTGCTTTTGGCTAACAGACTTTGACACAGCATTTTTTTCTTTTTAATTAATATGTGTGTAAACCTGTCACAATCTACAACAACTGCTTAATAAGGAAATAGAAAATAGGAAGTGGCCAATGCATAATTTGCTGTAACTTGCTTCCATGTTGCCGATGAAATTAGTTCTTAAAGGTTTACCCATTGATTGATTAGTTTATTTTTTTTGAGGGTAGGAATCCCAGTAATGCAAAATTCTGAAAATCAATTATTCAGGGGAGAATAATAGAGCTTTGGGTCTTAAACCAATTAATAAATATTCTGGGAGACAGTTTATTGAGAGAAGTTAATGATTTATTAAATTTCATTGATGAATATGGTTTTAAAACAAGTTCTTGTTAACAATGCTAAAATGTAACAATTTCCATATTAAACCATAACTATTTAGCCAGATGTTGCCAAGTAAGGTATATATTGTATCACATCAATGTATATTATAAACTCCAAATTGTAGATTTAATAATCTAGCAAGTCGACATCAGTCTCCATTTTCCCCGCTAACTAGGACTTCATGTGAGTGCGCTCCTCCGGCCTGTAATTGAGATAAAGGTCCACTTTGCCATGCTGATGCTTTAGGCATCCTACATAATGTTTTCACAAGTCAATATTTCTCTCACTTTCTTATTGTGAGTCATGATGTCTTTCAGTTTGGTATTCTGTACTTTCAAGGTTTTCAAAGTGTACACATAAGTAACCCCTTTCTCTGCTTTCTGCAGGATTCCCTTCCCCTTCAAATGGGAATAAATATATACACCATTGAAGTCCTCGGCAGTGTGTATGTCTGCTCTTCCAGACCTAGGATCAATGCCAGTGTTACATTATGGGAGCGTTGTGCTTTTCACGTTTGCTCTTTGATAAGGCAAGGACCCAGGCATTGTATTTCTATTCCCTTTCTAGCTGTCTTCATCCCTCCACTTGGTCATGTTGCGTTTCCTGTGTCTTTGGGCTATCAAGGAGGTCTTGCATTAAAGAGCAAGAGTAGTCCAATTGTCTTTGTGGCACATTTTACCTTTCAAGGAGGTTACATTTTCAGTGATTTGTATAGATTCACTACTTAAAGTTCTTTCAGGACTGAGTAAAAGCTCAGATATCAGCATAATCCAAAATATTTTTTCAGAGTTTGTAGCACAAAGATACTCATACAATTGTAAAATGAAAACCTTAGTTAACCCTGATACATGTGCATGTACATGTAAGCACGCATATATTTTCTCCCTAAGGATTCTAAGTTGAGCAAGTCTGAGTAAATTTTACAAAACACATTGGAGTAACAGGAATTTTTTTCAAGTAGCAGAACTTGTGTACAGAAGTATGATATTCAACACTTGTAGTGTTTGACTAGGTATGCCACAGGGCTGGACAGAGAGCTGTGCATCAATACTTTGCTTATGGTAATAGAAAGAGTCAGCGGTTCGGCTCAGATTAGCATCTCCATACTTGCCTTGAGTTGTCAGAGCCCTCTGTGCTTTCCTCCGCTCCTTGTTCTTGCACATGAATATTAAAATGAATGGTTGGATGGGGCAGTTCAAATCTAATATTTAATTCTGTTGCCAAAGAAACCGAATAAGAATTATTGATACTGAATTTTGTTAAAATTTATTGACATTTTCTTGATTAAAAAATCTGTAGTATTTTATATTCAGCATGATTGCCTTTTTATCTTTCAAAAGTGAAAATATTTAAGTTTGTATTTAATTTGTGGAAAAGCTAAATTTATATATAAACTTCAATTGAGGTTTAAGCAGTAACACTTCTCAGCCTTGGTTTTAGACCTGAGCCTGTGGAAATGATAAGAAATGGCCCAGACCTCGCTATAGATCATTGTGAGGAAAGATGCTGAGTTTCATCGGTGGTGTTCTTTTTCCCATGCTCAAAGTTGGCACTTCACTGAACAGAAAAAACAATGGGGCCACTGATGAGTATAGTTTTAATAAGGAAAAATATGTATGTATAAGTAAGTAAAGTCAGTTTGAAAGAAAGAACAATAGATGAGGGAAAACATAATTTCTTTGGCAAGATGATGGAGAGGCAATATTTTGTCAAATAAAGGCATGAATTAAGAGCTCAGGAATCTGCAGTTTGGGACTAATGAAAACAAGTTTCCGTATTCATTTATCAAGTTTCTTGAGTCTACCTCTGCTTCTCAAATAGGTTTAGTAAATTGTAGCAAAAGGCAATCTAAAAAGCAGATGAAGTTGAATGTGAACTCTGTCCCATGAAGCATTAAGTCTAAATCCTTGGGCAGGGGTTTTAATCTGGCATGCCTGAAACTAATTTCGACATTAATTCCCACTGTGCCCTAGGACCTCTTCTCTGCTTTGTCCAGATTGATTTCTTCGCGGGTCCATCATGCTAATTCTCTACCTTGATTATGGTTTCTGTCTCTCTACCTTTTAAAGACTCTGCATGTCTTTCCAGATTTTGTTCTGGTGAATTCCATCCTAAAGGGTCCAGTGCAAATAACACCCCTTTTTTATTACAAAATCTTTTATTACAAAATCATTAGCATGTAATTTTGTAACATAACAACATCACACTCAAGCACACCATATGACATTTTAGGTGAAAGAATGTTCAAATTAAAACTATAAATGATTACACCCATATTATTACCCTACCAACCACACTTCTGCGGGACCCTGTGTTTCTCACATTTTTAGTGCCTAACTGCAGACTGTCTTAATCTATGCTTTTGTATGTTAATACAGGGAGGGAAAAAGTAGGTGTGCAGTTTGTATGGGAAAAAATACAATAATTAATAAATAATAATACAAGAATAAACTGTTCCATGTTCTCACATCTGTAAATCTGCTTTTGTCCAGCCCATATTTCCTCTGCAGAAAAGCTACTTCTGGTCATGTCCTAGTCCTTTGTGTTGCTGCAGCTGTCAAAGAACCAAGGGCCACTGCAAAACATTTTTTGATTCAGTGTGTTTCTGTAAGAACCAGGAAATGCAGTCAGATGGGAAGAAATGTTTTCACTTCAACCTTTCTCAATTTTTCATAAACTGGGAAAGGCCAAGATGTGCATATTTATGTAAAAAATATGCTTAAAGTTTTATGCTTTTTTGATTATTGACCTCAGAAAATGGTCTCATTGTCTGTCTTCTGAAAAATAGAGATAATGTGATTGAAAGCATCATTTTAGATTCAGGACACATTTATTAGAGATAAAAGTGGTATCTTGGATGAAGCATAATTGAGATTAATAAAACCTAGATATTAGACCTGGCTTGATCACCAACTGTGGTATATCTCAGAATTAACATTTTGACCTGTCAATTTTCTGCAACAAGCTGGATGGCTATGGGCACAGTATTTACCTTCTCTGGGTAAGAATATCTTCTATTTCAAGGCATTTTGGACCAGTTAATATATTATCAATCAATCTTTCAGCTTCAAAATTTCAGCATTTATTTAAATGTTGATAACTGGGGCCATCAATAAAAGCACCGTTTTATACAAAATAGGGTACCTGTGGCTCATGGCACTTGGAGAGAACAATTGTTTCTAGGAATTAGAATTCCAAATCCCAGATCTTGAGATGAAGGAATCTTCTGGGAAACATTAGCCAGGAATGAGCCTTCCCTGTTTCCTGTCAACAGTACCTACAATGTGGAAACAAAAAATGTGTTGATCTTCAAAGTTATTACACATCAATGGGGTGAAAAGAAGAGGAGGTGGGATAAAATGTGAGATTTTATCTAACAAAACTTATTTTCGTCTTCTCTGAAGCATAAAGATTTTAGAACGGAATGGAGAAGTGGGTGCTGACCCAGAGATGATAGACAGGGTGCCAAACCCGAGGGCAAAGGAGGTGGAAACAGCATGCAAAGTACTCATCTAAGTGGAGGAAATCATTGAATTCCATAGGAATTTAGCCTTGTCTTTAGCAACATTTAGGTATTTATGCTTATTCTGGTCCAAAGTCACTAGTGTACAGAGCCTAAATTGTGATTACATTAGAGTTAGAGATAATATCTTTAGGTAATAATGGTTCTAATAAATATATGTTTTGTTATGTTTGAATATTTCTGCATATCGTTTTTCTTTTCTCACTGAAATTTATCTTTTGAGTAAATCATAATCCCACTGCTCAGAGTATCCTGACAAAGCTTAGTTAGGGCTGGATAAATGGAGTTGATTAGCCACAAAATCCTATTCCATTACTGTTTTTCCTTTATGTGACTTTACTGAGTTCGTGAATGGTCCTTGACAACTTCCCCAGAGCAGAGCAGGTTGATGGGTCTTCTAATATATTGCTATGTATAGTTCAGAGTGCAGCAATTACCTGCATCTCTCCTCTTCAAGGGATTTCAGATGCCAGATGCCGGCACTGGGCTTGTTGATAGCATTTTTTAAATCTCTGAACGCTATGGTACTTTGAATCTGAAGATAATCACCAAGTGTCTTGAAAGCATTCAATTTCAAAAATTCTTGAAAGAAAAATGTGACTTTGTTCAAGAAAATAAAAAAGGTGGCTCATTATTAGTGACACGGCCATTTTGATATGTGAATTAGTTTCTGATGTTCAGCTCCGTGGTGATAAATGACAGTGACATCTGAGGCAATGTTCTCTGGTCTCATCATCAGCAAATGTTTTATCTTCAATAGCTGCATTTGAATTGTGCAAAAACTGCTGTTCTTGGATTTGAAAGTAAATCTAACTGCTTTGTCTTGTTTTGAATGTTCAGCTTTCCCTTTCTCACCTATTAGTTTAAAGGGAAAGCACCAATGTTTTAAAAGCCCATCGCTCCAAGAGAGTTCTGAGTGCTCTTTTGTGCAAAATAAAAGTGTCTATAATACAATGCTTCGTAGGAATATTGCCAAAATTTCCTTTTTTTTTCTTTTCTGAATCTCCTCAACATAAGTGAACACAAAATTTATTTTCAGTGAAGCTGTTGCCAACCCTAACTTCAAATAGTTTTCTCAGATCCCTTCCACACTAGTTTCAAAAAGTATATCCCTCCCAAATTGATCTTGCCTCAGGTTTCTATTTTGTTTATAGTGTTACAAATGTATGGAAATCATTTGCACATTCACAATCTCAGAATAACCAAAATGAGGTGAAACAGAACTGAGAGCAGCCCAGAATTTCACAGAATGCCTTGCTCTCTGTTCCCCATGAAGGCATTGCCTCTCCGGTGACACAAGTCACTGGACTGACTCCTTGAGGGTCCCTCATGGTTTGTGACAACTCAGTGTAACGCCACGTGGGGACACACTCTTCTGGGTTCCAGGTGCCCAGATGCTCATTAAGCTGTGTTAGTCCAGAGCTCTGTTGGCTCCACCCCAGCGCTCACAGAAAACCAGCGTGGTGCCTGAGGTGGAGTAAATGCTCAATCCTTTGTGTTACCCACCCCTCTGTCTGAGCTGTCAAAGTAAATGTGAGGGCTTGGAAAGATGAGCTGTAGAACTGGTGAGTGGTTTAGAAATTGATTCAAGTTATTTGTCCTAGAGACACATCAGCTAAAACTTATACAAATATTCATTCTTCTACAACAGTAGCTTCAAAAGTGTTTCCAGGATACTCCTAAAGCTCGAGATCAAGTGGGGTTGAAGAGAGCCCCTTATATTTTCTTTAGAGAAGCTCAGGTTCCATCAGTCTTAATATTGACTTCTGTGTATTATTTTATTTAAACCAGGAATTATAAGGATACCAAATCCTTTAAAATCCTATTTTATTTTATAAAGAAAAAAGTATGTGGCAAGAAAATGTATTTTATTTTCACTGGACTTTAAATGAGGCACGCATGCGCATCTGCTTACTCACCTACCAAATAAGACATTGAATTCTTAGTTTTATTCAACTGTAAGAAAATTCTGTAATTATCAAAAAAAAAAACCCAAAAAACTATAGTATGGTGGATTGTCTCCTGCTTTAGTCACTAAGAAAAACAATGGGGTCAAATTTAGGAGCCCTATTGTCCAGCCTGACTATACCCTTGGTGTAGTGTTCCACAAGGTCAAGTTCTTAGAGTAAATGAAGTTAACAGACCTTCCAGCTTTAAAAGTTGTATAATCACATGTGTGGAAAGCTTTCTTAAAAGATAAACAATTTATCAGATTTATATTGGGTTGGCCAAAAAGTTCATATGGCTTTTTCTGTAAAGTAAAAGACACTTTTTTTATTTGCACCAATAACTTTATTGATTTTGGTATTTTGAAGATATTGGCTATCTCCTGCATGGTATAACATTGATTGTTCTCAGATAATGTCTCAATTTCATCGCTGTCAACTTCAACTGGTCTACCTGACTATAGAGCATCGTCCAGCGAGAAATCTCCAGCACAAAACTTCACAAACCACTTTTGACACGTTTGATTAGTCACAGCACCTTCTCCATATACTGCACAAATCTTTTTCTGTGTTTCAGTTGTGTATTTACCCTTTGGAAATAATAAAACATAATATGCTGAAAATGTTCCACAATTTTTTTCCATCTTCAATATTAAATAGACTACACAAAATTTCACCGTTTTGACGGGTTTTTTTGAATGCACACTGATATGACAGCTGTCACAATACAATCTAACAAAATTGTTTCAAATGAAGTTAAAGACAACTAAGTGCCACTAGAGCCATCTTGAGGGAAAAAGCAAATAAACTTGTTGACCAACCCAATATATATTTTGGCCAACCCAATATTTATTTACCTTAAAGAGAAAGATAAACACCCATTCCCTCCCCCCTCTCTCAATGCATCAAGTCTATTTTCCTGGAGGCCAGAGGTCTTGGAGAGTATTTAATGCTAAAACACTCCAGTTTAATTCAGTTTCCTGGGGCATTGTGGATTGTACTTGTGTAAATTCTATGGATGTTTGTCATCTCTTTCACCAGATATGGGATGAGGTTATTTTGTTGTTACTTTTCAGTTGAGGGTGTGTGTACTTTTGCTTTTAGTATTGAATGTAATGGATACAGTGGCTGACTCAACTTACAATCAAATGTTTAAACCAAGTCCCATGTAGTTCAGCTCTACATGGAGAATCTTATGTGACAGAAGTGACATGTTGTCACCCCACTCACTTCTTGGTGGGAAGTTACATTGGCAGGTACGAAGACTCAACTTTTATCCTCTTTAAGTTGAAGTTTCTCAGTAGAAGTCCTGCTTAAAAATGATGGTGACAGGCATGAGAAGGTGCAATGCTACCAAATACGAACATAAAATTACAAGAACAGATGTTCCTGAGCTGGAAAATAAATTAGCCCCTCGGTAATTTAATTAAACATAAAATACAAAATAGGAGCAAAATTATCTTAAATGGTGATTTTCAAAATTGTTGGTGTCGGGACTTTTGCAGTTACAGAGCAACAGATAAAACACAGCTGGCAGGTTTATTTTTTGTTTCTGTTGACTGCTCAGGAAGGGGACGGCTGTTGAGTGTTGTACCTGACAGGAGAAGTGAGCTCACCAAGGCGAATGCAGGATAACTTCTCCCACCTTAATACTTGCCCTCTCAGATGACAAGGCCTTCTGTTCCTTCTGAGGGATAGCTTCTCTTTGAAACTGCTGCAGGCCAAGGGCAAAGAAATCCACGTCTTGGAGTAGAAGAGAGAAGAGCGGTTTTTCCCCGGACGTCTGCTCCCTGCCTTGCCTCCAGCGAAGTCCCAGAGCAACTTCTGCTAGACTTGAAAGTGTAATTTGCTTAGTGGAAGCTAAAGCCTCCTCTCTGTAAGGAGACATGAGGGGGTTAAGTTACCTGCCCATGGCTGAAGGATGTGAGCTTAGAGATGTAACTTTGGGCAGTGGACTAGAAGGATAGGGATAAAGAAAGTTTAAACATGACCTATGGTTATGGGGAGAGTGAAAGTTGAGAGACAAATACTGAATGGCTACTGTACTTATACATAGAGTAAATGTGTTGCCTGACTCCATTGCTGAGCATATCTAGAACCAAAATTCAGTCATTTATTATCTTTGCCAGAACATCCAACCACATAAAGTCATTAACTTATAGGCCCCTTAGTATTTCCAAGTAGCCAGGTGCACAGTTGGTTCTTTCACATCTGGTCTCTTCCTTATTTTACAAAATGAAATGCCACTAGTCATTCACTTATTCCTTTACTCATTATTTCAGGAAATATGCACTCAGCACTTAATTATGGGCTAGGCAGTGTTCTTTGCATTGACAATAGGGCAGGAACAAAATAGTCCAAGACTTGTCCTCCCACACTGCACATGACAGAGGGAGTATGCGACAGTAAACAAAGTAAGTTAAGGCAATATATACAGTATAGGGTATGGTGATAGGTGCCATGGGGCGAAATAAAGCAGGGAGATAACTGGAGTGGCCAGGGACAAAGCTCCCCTTTTCAATAGGGGAGTGAAGGAAAGAAAGCCTCACTGAGCAGGTCGCAGTTGCATAAAGGTGGGAAGGAGACAAGTGCGATGTGGACATCTGCTCCAGACAGACTGTGTGTGCAGGGCCCTGAGGGAGGGTGCTGTCTGGCAGATTCGAGGAACTTCATACAGACCATTGAGTGGATGCAGCAGGGGTGGTGAGGAAGGCCAAGGGCAGATGGGTGAAAACACCATACAGGTCTGGGAGTCCACGCTGATGGCTTTGGCTTTCTCTGAAAGAGGAAGGAAGCCACTTAATAGGTGTTTTTTTTTAAGTACTGGCTATTTAGGAGCTCTTCCTTTTTTATTAGAGGGTAGAGAACTGCAGAAGACTGGCTCTGTCCTTTATTTTCACTAGTGATATAGAAAATGCAAAGGGACATGGTTTATTTTTAATGCATTTACTTGTCTAATTATATAATTTTACATGCTGCCTGGGATCATAGCACTGTACATACAAAAGTGAATAAGACATATCTCCTACCCTCACCAATCTTATGATATAGTAATGGAAATAAATATGTAAATGAATAATTAAAGTACATTATAAAGAATAGTAGAGGTGGTACCCCATGTTTTCCCCACACTTCAGCATCCTGAGCCTCGGGAATTGTTGTCATCATGACAGGGACTCTACTGTCCATTAGTGGGAAGGGCCAGGAATGCAAATTGCCCTGCAGGTTACTGGACAGCCCTGCAATAGGTTTTGAGCAAGGAATAACAAGATGACTTTTTTTGAGGTATAATTGACATATATGATTATATTCATTTCAGGTGTAATTGGCTGGCTTTCTGAGAAGATCAGTCTGGCAGCTATGTTGAGAATATACTGAAAGGGAGAAATGAGGAGGTCATTTGTAAGCTTGAGCAGTATAATAGATATCCAGGTGGAGATGATGAGGGACAGCTTGATGTATGTATGAGTCTGTAGTTCGGGAGAGCTCTCCACTGATATTTCCTGCTCTCCTTTTCCTATATGCATGGTAATGTGTCTAAATGTCTCCCCTTTCTCCCCTTGAATAATTAAACATTCAGCAGCCTCTGTAAGAAAATGATGTGAAAGACAGTTAATTAAAGAAACTTTACTTCAGGATAATAAAAATCCTTATGCAGTGAAATATTCACAAATGTTGCTGACTCAAATGAGTAAATATCCTTATGGAGTTGAAAATATGTTCAGGGCTCCTGTGTTAACGTTCTTCATTTCACTGTGAAGGTCATTGTTAATTGTTTCCTTTGAGTTTTAAAGTCAACATTGATGCTAATTTCTTCACGTTTTCTTTTTTTCTCACTAAGCTAATTAATGCAGTTGTTTAGGTACCCAGGCCAAGCACATGGGCAGGCAGCGGGACCTGGGGTCAGACTCCTGAGTGACAGGCCAGGGAGCCAGGAGCATGATGTCTAAAACTGCCATTTCAAGGTGACTTTGAGCAAAATCACCGAGGTTTTGTTCATCTCTCCATCCCCTGACTCCAAGTTAATACCCATGGATTTTTAAATAGTTTCTCTATGTTTGTCACTAGCATATTACATTTTTATATATCAGTATATGTTGAGTTTTTAGATAATAGGGATTTAATTTTATAGTAGAAACAAGAGTGAAAAGTTGGATTACACTCATACGTCCATCATTTAGTGACCTTGGAAAAGGTATTTAATACTCTTAACTGCAGTATCTTTATTTTTCAAATTTTTTCTGTGAAAACCATATAGGATAATATTTATAAGGATGCTTTTCATAGCAATAGGGCATAGAAATGAGGCACTATGTTATAGTCACAAAAGCTTTGGCTAGACTATGTAGGTTCAAATTTTGGGTCTATTTCTTACCAGGTAGGTAAATTTGGCCAAGTTTTTTAACCTCTGTGTGCTTCAGCTTGCTCATCTGCAAAATGGACTAAGACTGTACTCTTTTGAAGATTAATTCATAAAAATGCCTATAACAGTGCTAACCACATGAATCCACTTAGTAGTGATTTACAATAAATATTATTTCCATGACCACCAGTAGCCCTACCATTGTAACTGCTATGTTCCTCTTTCTGCTACTGCTGCTCTAGGGAAAATTCTAAAAACAACCAAAGCTTGTTAGTGGCTACCAGAATCCCAAGACATTATATTGGAATAAGACATCCTATCTCATTGGGCTTCACAACTTTCAAATAAAATATTATAATGAAAGAATTAGTCCCTCTCCTTCTCTCTCTCTCTCTCTCTCTCTCTCTCCTGAATGGAGAAATAAAAGTAAGGGTAAAAAGAGCTAACAAATGTCACCAGAAGTTGAAAAGAAACCTAACTAACTTGGAGCCTTCTCTTTCCAAAACAGTGAAATAGTACATGATGCTTATCATCTATCATGTAGGCCACGGTGATTCTTGGATAACCTTTGTTGTCTTTGTTACTCTTTTCTCATTCCATGATAGACTAGAAGAATCTTGTTTTCTCTACCCTTGTCTTGATCAAGAAAGAGGAAACGCAGTAGAGGCAAATGGGGATATACACTGTGAACAGTTGAAACTCACATTGACCTGGGAAGGATGGCCGACTCCTCCCTGGAACAAGATATTGTAGCCTGTTTTGTTCTTGGCTGAATCCTCAGCACCCCAGAAATGCCTAGGATATATGGACACACAATGGAGGAAAACGAAAGTTCAAGGTGTGCCGATGTCCTAGATATTGCTTTATCTTTTATTGGTGTCAACGTCCTCAAGCTCTCAGTGCTTAGAAAAAGCCCACTTTAAAACTAGCTTTACAGACAAAACCACCTCCAAACAGAACACTGGTAATAGAGACACTTTATGCCAGTGAATAACACAGAATAAATATGGAAGAGTTTGAAATAATAGATACATAGTACTTTACAATTAAGTATTTTATGGAGTTGGATATGTACACACAAATGCTAACAATACAGTTAGTTTGCACTTCTCTGTAACTGCCAAATCATCCAGTTTTGTTGCAGCTAAAAGTCTTGTCATACAGTTATATATACATGTTACACTCTAGAAATTCTAAATAAAAAACGTTCAGCCTTCTGAAATAATACCTGCCATGGCTTTTTTTTTTCCTTTTTTAAATCAGGGGAAGGGAAAAGTCATTTAGAATATTTCGTTAGTATTGCTAAAAAGCAAAATTTAACTGAATTAATTTTAAAGATCTTCTTGACTTTATTCAATGATTCATGACTCAGACAGTATCTAATCTGCAGATAAAAAGGAGCTCCTAGGAGTTACAAAATGAAAGTCTTTTATAGGCAGAGAGAGTGGGAGCAAGGAAGTTATAATAGCAAAAAGGGGCTTGGTTGTGGCAAGCTCACTTTCCTTGAGGGGATGGAAGGGGACTGTCAGGCAGGTTACCCAACTCTTGCTGATCAGGTGACTCCTCAGTGACTGGTTTCAGATTGCATTTCAGGGAGAGTTTACAGAAACTATAAATCTTGGTTTGGTGACATGGAGCTTAGCCTAAGTGATTCCATTTTGGGCCTGTTATCTTGTTTTATGCAGTATCTTCATAAAACCTAATTATCCCTTATTTTATAATTTTCTCATGCTCCGTGTCTTCTAAGGAATATCAGATAAATATCCCCAAAATTCATATTCTCTGTCTCTCATAATAACAAACTCATAAATTCTCCTATAATAACTAAGGCAAAAACATACAGAGAAGGTTCCTTTCTCATCAGCGAGCTAAAAATTGCAGGTTTTCAGTGGTAATGTTTTGTTTAGAAAAATTCAGCTGAGTACATTTAAAGATCAAATTGGCTTTATTCAAGGGTTCCTGGGAAGGTCACCTTCCTTTAGGGGGTGGTGGCGGGGAGATGCGGGAGATGACCTCATTAGTGCTGACCGAATCATTCCAGGTTGGCTGGTTAAAGGTTTCATTCCTGGGAGAAGTTGAGGCAGCAATTAGGTCAGGTATTAAGTTTTGGTTTGTTGATGTGGGGCTTAGCACACGTGACTCCTTTTCAGAACTGTTGTTTCTTTTTAACAGTTTTCATGTGAATTTAAAGCATTGGATTTTTATGAATAGGTTCCCCCATTACATGAGGATGGCTTAAAGTAGAGCCTTGCATGTGAAAAACTTAATCTGCCCCCTGCCCCCAATCTCTTTCCTTTCTTTTCAGCATGTAAGTGTGATCATGTCAGATGAATAAAGAGCATGTCTGCATTTTATTGATATAAATGCTCTCAAGCTCTCTAGAAATAGCAGCAAAATCAAATCTGAAAAAAGAAGCCTAATGCTTCTTGGCAAAGTGATACTGTCCATGTGGATTCTGATGATACGTCATTATTTCCTGCTGTCAGGTCAATGAATTGCTCTGGGACTCTGTGTGTTATCTCTGTGCCACCGTGGTTTGGAACTTGCTGCTCGTTTAAAAATCTAGGCCTCTTGTTTATAAAGAAAAAATAGCTTTGCTAGAATTAAAACTTTTATGTGATTGGAATGTTTATTTTATTGCATAAAAAGCACAGCAATAGAGCTGCTAAAACAGCAAGCTTTTGTTGTTGTTGTTGTTGTTGTTGTTGTTCTGAAGTCCCTTACTTTGCTAAAATATGTGCTGGGGAATTTCTTTGTAAAATAATCTCTTGAGAGAGAACATACGTCTTTTGTGTTCTGGGTTTTGGGTCACATTAACAACTCATCAAACTGTATACATTTGTAATACTGATGGAAGAGTGCATAAAATGTTGGGGTTTTCAGCAATTAAAATGGAAATATTTGAGCTTTACAGAATTAATATCTATAGTAATAGCCCCCATGAATGCCATGTTCCAAGCATTCTCCCAAGCACATGTAGGAGTTTCCACAATTTGATTATCAGGATAATGTTATGAGAAGTTGTTAACATTACTATCCTTATAATAAGAATAAAGAAGAATTGAATGTTTATTGAATTTTAAAAACTGCTAAAAAATGTATTACTAGACATTTGCCGTATTATCAGAAAAGCCCTACCAGATGGCATGCTATCACCGTGTATTTGGTGAAGCCCCATGTGGTCACACTGGATTACACATACACCGGACACCACTGAGATGCAGGTACCTGGGATTTGTGTTGTGCCGTCTCCTGTGGACTAAAAGCAATTTTATTCTTTATTCTCTAGCTTCTAATAGCCTTGCGATGGGGAAACTAAAACCTAGATTTTAAGTAACATGGTTTAAGAAAGGATTTCTTAAGTGTTCAGGGCTGAATTTTAATGCACGTGGGTCTGATGCCAGAACTCCACAGTTGGCCACTGCACTGCAGTTCACAAGCTACACAAAGTGTTCCCCAAGGGCAGTCTCATTGACAAAATTAGCTCTGGGTTTGGGGCAGCTGGGAGGGCAGGTGTGTTGGTAGGTGTGTGTACACTCTCCCCTTTTTCTCTGATGTATTGACACCATGCTTGTGCAATCTGCAGCAGTTGGGCAGCTCGTGGGCACAAGCATCGCTGCATGTCTAGCCCTCATCTTGTGTACTACGTGGGTGAACATGAGCAGCACCAGATACGTAATTCCTACTGCTGCCACCTACCCTTCTCCCTTTGTTTGTTTCCCTCATGCCCTAATGCTTCTGAAAATAATTTTTGAATGAGCAGAATAAGCAGATCTCTCTGCTCTTCCACATCTCAAAGAATATCATGACTCTTCTGAAGTAGAAATGTTTTTTTCTAAGTTTGTACTTCAAGACCAGATCTACCCCAAACTACCCTTAATGTCTGGGCCCTTGTGTTCTCCTTCATTTCAACTCTGTCTCCCAGAATGCTAGGTGTGCATTGCCAGCATGCACTGGAGCAGTCAGCTGTGAGATGGACAGTCTCCTTGAAAAGGTAATTCACGAACAAGGTTAATTCCCAGGGATTAAAAAAACAGAGTGTGTAAAATATCTCAAGGTGAATCTTGATAAAGTTGTCATATGGAGAATAGTCCTTTGGCATTTAAAATGACCTGAGAGGAAGCTATAATTTTCCTAAAATGCAAAATGGAGTGTATTTTATTGTTATGGAAAGACACATTCCACAAACATTAGAATTATGCAACAGTGTGTTTAAGTCTGTGAGTAGCATATGTCTGGCGCCTGATGGTTTTCCTGACAGAAGCAAGATAACACATTATTTGTCTAAAACTGGCAGATGAGCATCCCAGATAAATAACTATAAAGGAGAAAATCCCAAGATAATATCAGTGGCCACTCAGTATACGAACAGAATCATTGTCTGGGCTTCTATCCAAAATATTCAGGACCACACTAATGTGTAGCAATATAATGGCAGCCCCTTAGACCCATGCTATTTAGAAAGAGAATAAAGGGAAGAATGAGGCCCCATACTTTTTATTGGTAGTATACCATATCTTACAGCCAGGACTTTGAATATCTTTTTTTTTAAGCAATTAGAGTTGTCCCACTTTTTCCCCCTTCACATCCCTCCACCCAGCCCATCCCCCTTTCCATATCAGTCTCCTCACCATTGTCTATGTCATGGGTCCTTCATACATGTTATTTGACTAATCCTTTCACCTTCCTTCACTCAGTCCCCATTTCCCCCACCCCTCTTAGAGCTGTCAGTCTGTTCCATGCTCTGGTTCTCTTTTTCTCATTAGTTAATTTTGTTCATTGGATTTATCTGATAAGTGACATCATGTGGTGTTTGTCTTTTACCACCTGGCTTATTTCACTTAGCATAATAGCCTCCAGTTCTATCCATGCTGTTGCAAAAGACAGAAATTCCTTCTTTCTTTCTGTTGCATAGTATTCCATTATGTAAATGTACCAGATTTTTTATCCACTCATCTACTGATGATGGGCACATAGGCCATTTACAAATCTTGGCACTAATAAATAGCACTAGTAAATAGCACTGCTGTGAACATGGGGTGCATAATTTCTTTTGAATTGGTATTTAACGGTTCTTCATGTGTATTACCAGCAGTGGAATCACTGGGTCAAAAGCCAGTTCCATTTTTAGTTTTCTGAGGAAATTCCATACTGTTTTCCACAGTGGCTGCACCAGTCTGCATTCCCACCAACAGTGCACTAGGGTTCCCTTTTCTCCATAACTTCACCAACATTTTTGTTTGTTGATTTATTAATGATAACCAGTCTGACAGATGTGATATCTCATTGTGGTTTTAATTTGCATCTTTCTGATGGCTAATGATGTTGAACTTTTTTTTATATGGTTATGGGCCATCGGTATGTCCTCCTTGGTGAAATGTCTGTTCAAGTTCTTTACCCATTTTTTAAATGGATTATTTGTCTTACCAGTGTTAAGTGGTATAAGTTCTTTATTTATTTTAGAGATAAACCCTTGTGCAGTGCATCACTGGCAAATATGTCCTCCCATATAGTTGGTTCCCTTTTCATATTGATGATGGTTTCCTTAGCTGTACAGAAGCTTTTTGATTTGATGTAGTCTCGTTTGATGTAATCTATTTTTTTTCCTTTACTTCCCTTGCCCTGGGAGATATATCAGTAAAAATATTGCTACACAAGATATCCAAAATTTTTCTGCCTGTGTTTTTCTCTAGCATTTTGAGTTCATTCCACTGTATGGTGTAAGATGGTTGGTCTAGTTTCACTTTTTTGCATGTACCAGTTAAGTTCTCCCAGCACCATTTATTGAAGAGAATATCTTACTCCATTTTATGCTCTTTCCCCCTTTGTCAAATATTAATTGACCATAAAGACATGGGTTTACTTCTGGGCTCTCTATTCTGTTCCATTGGTCTATGTGTCTGTACTTATACTAGTTCCAGACTGTTTTGAGTACAGTGGCCTTGTAGTATAGTGTGATATCAGGTATTGTGATCCCTCCAACTTTGTTTTATTTTCTCAAGATTGCTGAAGCTATTTGGGATCATTTTTGGTTCCACATAAATTTTTCAAATATTTGTTGTAGATCTGTGTGATATGCCATTGGTATCTTAATAGGAATTGCATTGGCTCTATAGATTGCTTTTGGTGGTATGGACATTTTAATGATATTAATTCTTCCTATTCATGAACATGGTATATGCTTTCATATATTTCTATCTTCCTAAATTTCTTTCTTCAGTGTCCTATCATTTCCCAAGTAAAGTCTTTTACCTCCTAGGTTAAATTTATTCCTAGGTACTTTATTTTTATTTTGTTGCAATAGTAATGGTATTGACTTCTTAGTTTCTATTTCTAATTGGCTCTTGCCATCAATTTCTGAACATTGACTTTGTATTCCATTATTTTGCCAAATTTATTTATTAGGTCTAGTAGTTTTGGTGAAGCCTATGGGGTTTTCTATGTATAATATCATTTCATTTGCAAATAATGACTGCATTACTTCCTCTTCTCCAATTTCGATGCCTTTTCTTTCTTAATCTTGCTTGATCACTGTGGCTAGTACTTCCAGTACTATGTTGAGTAAGAGTGGTGACAGTGGACACCCCTATCTTGTTCCTGATCTAAAGAGAAATGCTTTTAGTTTTTGCCCATTGAGTATGATGTTGGCAGTAGGTTTCTTGTATTTGGTCTTTATTATGTTGAGGTATGCTCCCTCTTTTCCCACTTTGCTGAGTGTTTTCATCATAAATGGGTACTGGATTTTATCAAATGCTTTTCTGCATCTATTAATATGATCATGTGATTTTTGTCTTTCATTCTGTTTATGTGATGTATCACATTTATTGATTTGCTAATGTCGTACCATACTTGTATCCCTGGGATGAAACCCACTTGGTCATAGTGTATGATCTTTTTGTTGTATTGCTGTATTTGGTTTGCTAATATTTTGTTGAGGATTTTAGCATCTATGTTCATCAGAGATATTGGCCTGTAATTTTCTATCGTTGTTGTATCTTTACTTGGTTTTGGAATTATGATAACACTGGACTTGTAAAAAGAGTTTAGAAGACTTCCCTTTCCTTGAAATTTTTGGAATAGTTTGAGAAGGATAGTTATTAATTCTTCTTTGAATGATTGGTAAAGTTCACCTAGAAGCTATGTGGTCCAGGACTTCTGTGTGCCAGGAGTTTTTTTTATTACTGCTTCAGTTTCACTAGTTGTTATCAATCTATTCAGGTTTTCTGCTTCTTCCTCATTCAGTTTTAGAAGATTGTGTTTCCAGAAATTTATCCATTTCACTGGGATTGTTCAATTTCTTAGCATATAGTTGTTCATAGTAAATTCTTACAATCCTTTGTATTTCTATGATATCAGTTGTTACTTCTCCTCTTTCATTTCTGCTTTTATTTATTTGGGTCCTCTCTCTTTTTTTCTTGATGAGTCTGTTTAAAGATTTGTCAATTTTATTTACCTTTTCAAAATACTAACTCCTGCATTTATTGATCTTTTGAATTTTTTTGTCTCTGTGCCATTTATTTCTGCTCTGATTTTGATTATTTCCTTCCTTCTACTCACTTTGGGATTTTTGTTTTTTGTTTTTCTAGTTTTTTAGGTTGTTTATTTGAGATTTTAAAAATCTTCTTTAGGTAGGCCTGCAAAGCTATGAACTTCCTTCTCAGGACTGCTTTTACTGTGCTCTGTAGGTTTTGGATTGTTGTA